>CAUYLG010063892.1:0-47045 GCA_963573385.1 Cacajao melanocephalus | reverse complement strand
ATAAAAATTTAATAAACAACATTTTAATTCTTACTAATTGTGATGCTTCAGTATCATTAGCTAATAAGTCAAGGCATAATATACCTAGGTGAAATATATCATTAACAAAGGTGGATGGTGTCAATAATCTTGAGATTTTTTAAAAATAATACTGTGAGGTCTAATTAAGTACTTATTGTCTATAACCTCATACAGTGGCTGCAGATACACAGGGATATTATGGAGCCCAGATGACCTGAAAAAAACCTTTCCCTACTATAAGGACAGCTGTCCCCTCCCTATACACTCCCTACAGGCTGATGAGAGAACTTCTCTGGAAGTACCTAAACTTTATGCTGCCTTCTACCTGACTGCCAGGCTTATACTCTTCCTCTCCACCCCAGATCTAGCAGTGCTGGCTGTTTATGAGGCTAAGTTGTGATGATTTCTTTAATATCTTGGAACACAGTAGATGCCTGATATTTGCTGATGGACTGGAGAAAAATTGAAAATATAAGCCACAACATCTCAAGAGAGGTCATGAATGGAGAAGCATATGGTAAAATATAATGAAAATTAAATCTACTTTACAAGTGAAATCTTCTTGGCAATAGTAGCATTACTTGAGCCAGAATCAGAGACCAGAAATATATCATAAAACAGATACATTTTTCTTAATCCCTACATGATTTTGTTTTTGAGTTTATAGTTATCAGTGATCACTGATTAATCATTGCTCAGTGATCAGTGACAAATGGAAACCTTTTCTACTTGTTTTCTTAGCCCTCAGATTGAGGGTAGTTAGCCCAGTGGTAGAAAGATCAAGGGAAGATGATTTAATTCTAGTCAAATATTAAAAGGTCATCATGTAAACAAAATAATCCCAAACCTACCACTAGAGAGGGCAGATTTCAGCTTATTATTAGGGAGTAGTTTCGACAGGATATGTAGGGGAGTCCAAATGGCAGGGATGCCATTGTGGGATATGACAGGGACACCATTGCAGGAAATATATGAATGGAAGATCTTCTGGGGGATTTTTGTTCTTTGTGGGAGTTTGGATTAGCTGCCCCTGCCTGGGATCCTTTCAGCCAGCTCTCAATTCTATGAAACTCAACAATGAAAGCAGAGGTGTTTTCCTTTACTTAGCTAGTGCCAACTCAAAACTTTGAACTCAAGTGGCCTGATGACATAACTGTGGGTCAATACCAAGGAACTGACGCTAGTTCCTCCTCGATTCTCCAAGACAACATCTGGGTAGATTTTCAAGATGAATGTAGGCCCAGTGAGTATAGCTTTATACTGCACTGGAAGAATAGGTTCTTATACACTTAATATGATTGTTTTTTGCCTTCAGAGTGACTTCAAGTCTTTTTTTAATGTGAACCTTACAATGGGGTTTGTTCTTAATATATTTATTTGCATTTGATATAGAGAGGCTCAAAAAAAGGAAATTTGACAGACCTAATAAAATCACAAAAATAGTAATTGAATAAAAAAATTTTTGTAAGGACACAGAAATAGTGGTTACTCTCCTCACATGCCATGGGAGACGGTGGTGAAGCGAGGAAACACACTTTTGCAATTCATTTTATCTCTTCCATAGTATCTGAATTATTTGCAAGTATATGTATTACATTTATAACAATAAAGAAGTAAAGGCTAGGAATTATTTTTGGAAAACTGTACATACTGTAGAACGTGGCTCTGTGTTGTCTCTGGATTTCCAGTGACTATCAAATAGGTGCTCAAGAAACGCTAATTGGACAATTATGTGAATGAATTCATGAACTGAATGAATGAATGAATAAACCATGCTGTTCTGTTCGAAAAAAGTAAGTATGGACTTACAAGAATGAAAAGTCTTCAACACTTGGAATATGTGTTCAATAAAGATCAGGCCTGTCATCTGTAATAATTCTTACCATTGACTTTCACAGTAATCCGCTTGTAGTCAGCACCACCATAGCTGATCATGCAGCGGTAAACTCCTGCATCCTGCAGTTTCACATCTGTGATCTGAAGTGCAGCAATTCCCAGGGAGAGCTGGTTCTTCAACAGCTGGGCCCTCTGTCTGTAGCTACTATGCTGAACCTTCAGGTCTTCCTCTCCACGCACAAATTGAATAATATTCTTATCCTCCATTTCCCAATAGACAATTAGCGAAGTCAGTTCTAATTGTTTTTCTACTGGGAATTTGCATTCGAGTGTCATATTGCTGCCATACTCTACCACATATAGGTCCTTGGGAACCGTGACAGTAAATGCTAAAAAGAAGGAAGAACAATCTTCAGAAAAGGGAAAATTCCTTAAAACATTTACAAAATTGGCACAGTGTTTAAAAATCACTTTGTTATAGTGATGGTCAGTTATGTTATAACTATATTTAAGAACTTGCTTCCCTAAAATACATAGTTTATCCAGTGGGCTTGAATTATGTTTTGGGACACTGTATCTCATGCCGAGACATAGTGTCCCAATAAGAGAATAATAAAATTAGCTAAACAAGTTGCCCTCACAATTTATAAACATAGATTACTGTAGAAATATATGGAGATGGAGTACTTACAACCAGGGAGGCTTGGTTTCATGCAGACATCCCCAGAATGTCCTTTGACTGGACACCTATTTGCTTCCTACATACAGGGAATGGTAGATTCTAACAGTCAACTCTTTTTACTTCCCTAAACTTTTGATCAGTTTTCTGGCAAGAAGTACATTGGTATGGAGTTCAGGGAAGACCACAGGGTGATGCCAGTACTGTGTTACCCTGACATTTTCCATGCATCCTAAAATTCTTCCGTAGAGTATCCTCACCAGGAAAAATAGGTCCCAGAGCAACCAAGACTGAAAGATCCTGGCCTTGTTGAAAACAAACAAATAAAATATACATACAGGCAGTTTTCCCAGATATTTTCAGTAGTTATCCCTAGGAAATGGATAATGGATTATTTTGTGCCTTTTGATTTGTCTATATTCTCTATATCTTTACACAATGACAAAGTCACCTGTGTCAAGAAATACTTTATCATTGTGTAAAGAATAGAATGTTCTCTCTATAAGAAAGTTGCATGCATATTAAATTATCATTTTAGTTTGAAACTCATGGTTAAAATATTTAAAATATAGAACCTAATGGAAGCATTTGGTGTCTTACCATTCAGCAAATGCCAGTAGGTCATGAATATAAAAACAGCAAATATCCTCATCTTTCTGTAATAACCTAATAATGGAAAACACAAAAAGAAGACTGCTTTACTTAATAATTAAACACAAAATATGACAGTATGGGACTTGGTAGTTCTAATTGAGATGGTCTTCTAATAACCACTCATGATTGACTTGTAATTGTGGAAACCCAACAGGGAATTAGAAGTTCGATACCTTTATTTTATAGCCCACAGCCATATAAAGTTAAGTGAAAAAAAAAAATCTTACTACAAGATGAGTAGTTTCTAATTTATTATAGAAAAAAACCTGCCCACTCAAAAGAAGCCAAAAAGATAATATTGCACCAAACTCTTCTCAACTATTTCATGTTTTTTCTGCATTGTAACATACCTAGTAGAACCTGCCCTGAACAAAATTTCAAAGCAAGAAGAATCTGAGTTTTATTTCGCCATCTTGTCAATGCTTTTTCCCCCTACAGCTAAAAACTTCCATCTTACCCTTTAGCTATTCGAGACTTCCACTTCACTATCTCAGCCATGCTAATCCTCCTTCAGGTGCCATCCTTCAAAATCTCCTCTTCTGTCCCTCTCACTTATTCTAATTATAAATTTATTCTCTCAATAAACAGATTCTTCTAGTAACAGTGGGAAGGAGAGAGAGTTGGATTTGACTAATTCATACTAAGATATGAATGACTCACAGTCATTCTTACAGAGGTATCTGACTAGATTCTATTCTTCATTCTGTCATCCTGCTGTAAATTTTACTAATTCTTTCATTCAGCAAACATTGATTGAGCACTTCTTCTGTGTTAGGCACTATTTTAGGCATGGGGAATACGGAAGTCAGCAGGAAAGAAAAGTCACTCTCCTTTTAGAGCTTACATTGAAGTAGGGGAGTGAAAGATTTATACTAGATTTCAGCCAATCTACGCATTTATTAGTATTTTCTCTTTCTTGTGTTATACATATATTTACAAACTTTGATAAGAAAAAGGTAAGTTTTCCCTTAGTGCCTCTCAAACCTTTGTATACAGACATAAATGCCCAAATGATCAACTAATCAATGCCACATACATATAAGACAGGAGATTAATGTTCCTAGTATATAAATAGTTCCTAAAAATCAATAAGACAACTATATAAACTACACATAACCCATGAGGAAAATAAGTGAAAGGTAATAACATAGTTCAGAGAATAAGAAATACAGGTGACATGTAAACATAGAAAAGATGTTCAATCTCACAATAAAAATATATGAAATACCATTTCACTTTTTTTTGGTGTTCTCTGTCCAAATTTTCACTTATTAGCTTGACCACAATTATAAATATTTCTAATATTTAGTGTCTGTGAAGATATGAACAAATAGGCTTTCTCACCCACTAATGGGAGGAATGTAAAACTGTTTTCACTCTTTATTGTTTTTAAAAGGAAAAAAAAGTTTTCACTCTTTGTTATTTTTAAAAGGTAAAAGGAAAGGAAAAGACAAAAAAAGAGAGATGAGATTATGGGTTTTTGATTTTTTTTTTTTTGGTGTTCTGTGTCCAAATGTTCACTTATTAGCTTGACCACAATTATAAGTATTTCTAATATTTAGTGTCTGTGAAGATATGAGCAAATAGGCTTTCTCACCCACTAATGGGAGGAATGTAAAGTTGTTTAACTTTTTTACGGGGCACTTTGATACTTCCTATTACAATTTTAAATGCGTATACCATGTGACATTTCACCCTCTCCTAGACATCTATCCTAAAACAAAAACACACACTCGTATATAACAGTATATGTAAAGGAAGAGCATTACTAATAACAGCAAACTGAGAATATTCTAGATTGCCTAAGTGGTTAAATTTTTATATATTCACAAACTATAATACCATTAAAGACCAAATTCAGCATATGTAAATGTCCTGATTTTGTAAACATGTAGGAAGTAAGTTGCAGAACAATATATGTCCACTTTTGTTTTAAGTGTGTGTGTGTGTGTGTGTGTGTGTGTGTGCGTATTTAGACACAGGAAATGTCCAAGATGTTGACAGTGATTATATTTAGGAATTAAATTAGAGGGAGAACAGGTAGGTTTTCACTCTTACTGTTTTTAAAGGGAAAAGGAGAAGGAAAAGACAGAAAAAGAGAGATGCGATTATGGATTTTTTATTTTTATTTTTTTGATGTTCTGCGTCCAAATTTTCAAGTGAAGGAATGTTTTACTTTTAGAATCAGGAAAAAAATGTAAACAAAACTTCATGAATCATTTCACCTCTCCAAACTGTAGAATGTTTAGCAGACCAAGTGACGTAAAGGAAAGAACCCCAAAATGGAGTCCAAATACCCAAATTGAGGTAGAATAACACTCATTTATTTTTATGTTTTTTTCTTTATTATTATAATATAATGAAATTACAGAAAATGAGAAAAGAAGAGGAAAATCACCTTCTGTTTCATCACTCTCACCCAGGGAGCAACTGGTGATGCCTGGAAACATTTTTGGTTGTCAAAATTGGGCTGATTGAGGGAGGGTTGCTATTAGTACATAGGGGTTGAGGCCAAGGCTGCCAGCAAACATCCCACAGTGCACAGGTCAGTCTCCCACAGCAAAGACATACAGCCCAGAATGTCAGTAGTGCCAAGGCTAGGAAACCTTGTCACCACTGTGAACATTTCAGTATCTATCTTTCAGTCTTTTTCCCTGCAATCTTTTAAAAAGTAATTGTAACCTTATCATACATTTAATACCCATTTGTTACATTTAAGCTTATGACACAATTATTGTCCATTTTACTGCATGATATTCATAAGCATCTTATTTAACACTTCCATATTCCATAATATTTAATTCCTCTGTTGTTAGGTATCAGATTGTTGCCAATTTTTAAAATATCGTAAGTATTTGTGTGTTCAGCAAATATTTGTTGAGTGCCTACTGTGTGCCAGGCCCCAGGCTAGGCCCTGAGGATAGATTTCCCCAAATAGTATTGTTGATCAAAGAAAAAAAACATTTTTCTGGTTCCTGACATATGTCAATAATTGGTACCATTACATTCTATTTTCACCCAGAATTGGGTATTGTTTTAAAAAAATTTTTTTTTACTAATTTGAAAGATCTGACCATTTTTTGGTCTGTTTATGTCACTATCAACCTATATGAGCCCTTTATATTAAAAGAGAAAAAGGGTAAGTAAAATAAAATGAGTCATCATCCTCTTGCCAGGGTTATGTACATATTTCCTATTTTTCTCCTTTCCATCTATCCTGCAGATGGGGAATAGTGATGGCATCAGGCCTGTGAGGTCACAAAGTTTGCTAAAATGGGGCTGTAGCATCTACCGAACTATCTTTTCCTTGGGCCAGAGTTAATTGTACAGTTATAAAATATTAATGTGATATTTTATAATTATCGTATTATAAATGCAAATACACTTACTAGACAGAAGCAAACTTAAGAGACCCCTAATCTCAAGCAAAATATTATAACTATATGTGAATAAAACAAAGGGACATTAAATCTGGTCATGGATTACAACTAATTTTGCCAACGTTTATGGCCTACTCTGGTGGAGTTCTTATCCTTTAATGAATTTAGTTAAAAATTTTAGGAGTAATAAAGGTTTCCTGGAAGGTGATTGATCAGATCCAATATTTACCCAATTTCTCATCAAACCCTCTCCTCCACAGCTCCATTCCCTTGGAGTGCAGCTGTCATTAGTGAGGAACAAAAAGGCAGAATACAAAGATCATGTAATACACATGGTCTTTAACCTCTAAACCTCACATCAGGGCAGTTGGTCTAAGAGAAGAAGACTGACATCTCCTTCTTCAGGTAAGAATTATGACCATGGGTGAATTCCTGTATCCGAACGGAGACATTCAAAGAGCAATGAAATGTAAACTGGGGAAGAAGTGATGGCTCATTCAGGTTGGGGAAGTGGGTTTGTCCCTGGGGGAAGCCCAGTATAATACTCTGGAACTGATGATACTACTTCTCATCTTCCAAGGATAGGATAGGTAGGAGGAAGAGATAGAGAAAAAGTTAAGAGGCCGGGTGCGGTGGCTCCCATCTGCAATGCCAGCACTTTGGGAGGCCAAGGCAGGTGGATCACAAGGTCAGGAGCTTGAGACCAGCCTGGCCAACATGGTGAAACCCTGTCTCTACTAAAAATACAAAAATTAGCCTGGCATAGTGGGCAGGTGTCTGTAGTTCCAGTTACTCAGGAGGCTGAAGCAAGAGAATGGCTTGAACTCAGGAGGCGAAGGTTGCAGTGAGCCAAGATCACACCACTACACTCCAGCCTGGGCGACAGAGTGAGACTTGGTCTCAAAAAAAAAAAGGTTAAGTTTTCTTTCTCAAAAGCAAGAGCAAGAGGCCCACATGGTGACTCACACCTGTAATCCCAGTACTTCTGGAGCCTGAGGCGGGAGGATCGCCTGAGGCTATGAGTTCGAGATCAGCCTGAGCAATGAAACAATAGCCCCATCTCTACAAAGAAAAAAAAAAATTTTAAGTAGGATCAAGGATTAAGAGAGTTGATTTATTAAGGCTCTACTAAGTGATCAAACTTTATTAAACCCCATGCCCAACCTCCTTCTCAGTGACACTGAGACACTCTTATACATTTTCCACATGGGGTTTCAATTCCCCACAGTATTTCTGTGACTTCCTTGAAGACCACACAATAACTGCTGACATGTAGCCTCTGCCTACCTGCTTCTACTGAGAAAGGCTAAGTTTTTCTTCAGCGTATCATAGTTCTTCTCAAATACTGTTGACAACTATCATTGTCAACTGATACATCCTTTCTTGAAAGCATTTTCAGTTTTCATCAAAAGGCCTTTAAAATATTCAGTCTTTGACTAAGTAGTTACACTTCTAAGTTGACTTGAAGGAAATAATCAGCAATGTTCCAGAGATATACATGCCATGATGTTCAGTGAATGGCTAAGACAGAACCATTGTAAATAACCTTTGTTTCCAACAGTGAGGAATTAATTTCATTTAGTTACCCAACTTAATCGAATGCAGCAATAAACACATTTTTAGAAGATTATTTACTTCATAGAAACTCATCCACAGTAAATGTTTTTCAAGTATTAAAATAACGAGGTAGAACAATGGTACTTTTACTCCTTGTGTTATAAGACAAACCCAGACTGAACTTTGACATAGGCCAAGGTCAATGTGTCTGAAATAAGTTTTATTATACTATTTTTATTCTTAGGCTCCTCCACTGCTCTTTTAGGACTCCTTTGAGTTCTCAGAATGGACAGAGCAAAGAACTTGCGTTCAGGGGTCCTGGACCTGCTTAGCGCGGGAAGGGACCTTAGGAGATGCTGCAGCTGGGATGATTTACACAAGTCATATTACTAGCAAGCAGCTGAGGGTGGACTAGGACCCGTGTCCAGACCTCCAGCCTAGCATCAGAGCCATATTCTGAACACACAGTCGCATAAGAATGACTACCTACCTTATACTACCTACCTTACTTATTTTTAGAAGTATAAATCATTTTTAGAGCAAAATTGAATCGCGCCTGGAGGAAGGCCAGATACATTGCCTGTTCTTATTAACCCCAACAGGTAATTGGCTCTACTGCCCCCAGACCATCGCGTTCCCTTTCCCTCCTCCTCTCTCCATCGGAAAGAAAAGGCGTAGAGACCCTCCGTCCTAAAGTGCCCAGCGAGCCAGCCAGAGATGCTGGGCCGTGGGCACCCGCGGAGGAACAACGCTCCCTACCTGCGGGCGGTGAGAAGCGCGGCTGGTGCGGAGCCTCGGGAAGCTGCGCGGGACTGGGCTGCACGGGGCTTGTCAGCTGCTCATCATCGCGCCCGGCCCGGAGGCAGCGTCCCGCCCACCTCTGCCCAAGGCAGCAAATCTAATTTGCGTTCGCAGAGGACTGGACTTTCCCGACCTTCGGCGGAGACTTTCAGTTTGGGTAGTGTCCAACGTTGTGTCCAGAGTTGTTTTAGTTTGGGTAGAACACATTGTGTCCTAGGAATAAAGCGATGTATGTAGAAATGAAACAGAAAGTGAAACCTGTCAGTCCAGTTTTCTTGTAAATGAGGTTTTCAACCAGGAGGAACTTGGATGATTAAAGCAAATCCACATTTAGCTTATTAATATAAACAGAAATTTACAACAAGCCGACATCTGAACCACTTTGATTTTATCTTCAGAGGGGTAACACCTTAAATTCCGCCTTGAGATTTTTCCCTTCTGATAAAAGCCTCTTCAAGGTGACTGAACATCTTGACATAACTTGATATAACTCTACAACGTATAGAAAGTCAACAGCAGATCCATATTGCTTTGGCTTTTATTCTAGAAAGCAGGTGTGCGTATGTATGTGTATATAATAGGAAATATATTTTTAAATCGTGGATTCTGTGACTTCCTCAAAGTTCCTCGACATAATGAAACTTCATTTGCTTTGTCATTAAAAGAACTTCCCATCCGAGCTATGTCTTTTAAGAATGCTTA
The DNA here is from genome assembly GCA_963573385.1 of Cacajao melanocephalus. Taxonomy (NCBI): domain Eukaryota; kingdom Metazoa; phylum Chordata; class Mammalia; order Primates; family Pitheciidae; genus Cacajao; species Cacajao melanocephalus. The sequence goes on along the minus strand of CAUYLG010063892.1, from coordinate 37,415 downwards.
CCGTCCCTGCTATTCTGCCACCCTAAGAATTCAAGCTGGGGAAGCCTATTCTAGGTGAGGGTTAAGAAAACTCTTCTGAAAGCTTTGGGTTAATGAATGGGCAAGCTGAAACCACGTAGTTCACACAGAAGACGGTGTCACGATTTACTTAAGTATTATCCCCTGCTGAACTTTTAGGTGCTCCCTTTTCTGAAACTCCTGACCTCAAGTGATCCGCCAAAGTGAAGAGATTACAGGCTTGAGCCACTGTGCATGTATGCTCCTTTTTCTTTCTTCTTCTCTTTTTCTAAATTGAGAAATTGAACTCTTCATTGTTTGCCTTTCCTGCTCATTCATTTCAACTGCAGTTCAAAATACTGCATAATGAATGAGTATTGAGATGGCCCTTGCATTGGTTATAACATTTGCTTCTCAAATAAGAATTTTCACATTCTGATCATATCACAGATTTTTATTTTTATCCGAAATATTGGGGATGACACTGCTTTAATTTAGCAGGAGTGTGGAGTTCTCTTTGGCCTCAATAAAATTGCAAGAGAGTTTGTACCCAGTTCAGATGCTCCTTGTTTCAAATGTCTTTAGAGGTCACATAGTAGAATAGAGCAGTTTTCCCAACTTTGGTGACTATGACCTCTAGTAAAATGTAAACATTATGTGGCAATCCAATTTACAGATACTGCTTATGTATAGTCTGTGTATTACACACACATACAAACAAGTTTCATGAAAAAATACTTAGACCTACTATCTGCAATACCCTCTAGTTATTCTTATTTAGTGTTTTATTTTTCTAAAAATGGTCAAGACCCAGGGCATAAACTTCGTGATCTGCTAGTTCTTCATGACGCTTGAGGTCTGAAAAAAAACTGGCTTTAGAGCCATCTACCACTAACTAGCTGGGTTAACTTGGGCAAATAATTTACTGAGTAGCCAGATTAAATCATATCCTCCTAGATGGCCTGGATGATCTATGGATAATTTTTAAAACTGAGGATGGGTGTTTTGTTTCTGTTTGTTTTATGAAAGCAATGTTCAGGGTCTACCTAAATGATCAACAGTGAGGCAAATGGAATTTGCCTTTCTCTAAAGTTGTTGATGGGAATTGAGAGTATTTACTCAGTTTGCTACTCAGTGATTTGCATATTACTAATGTGAGGATTTGTGTTTTGTTCATCTTTCCCACCTGTTTCTACCCTTCAACCATTCATTTTCGCATACAATTGATCAACCATCCAGAGATTGAAAAACAGGATGTGTTTAGAAAAAGAGAAATCTTATCACCTCAAAAAAATATGTAAAGCAAAGCAAATGGTTAATGAGTCGGGGGAGAAGTCCTGAAACTCTGTGTGAGTTTTTTTATTTGGACAAAATGGATGGAGAAGTGCTGAGCTAGGAGAAGAGCAGTGGGGAGCCAGGGCTGAAGAGCTAGATACGTTGGTCATCTTGAATATCACCACTTCCCATTCATACAATAGCTACTCTATTCATTTTTAGAGATATAAATTCATCATTGCAATGTGCTGTTTCTCAGAGTGTCTCTGAGGGTTACTTGCATTACACTTGATTTAGGGTTTGTATTTAAAATACAGATTCCAGGGTTCTGCCTGGAATACAAACATGGGGGCAGGGTCTTGGGGGTCAACGTTTTAACATTGACCTCAGGTGAGTCATGTTCATATTGAAGTTTTGAAAACTAGTGCCTTAATATTTAAGGGAAAAAATGAGCAAACAGTTTTTGCAAGTACAGCTATAACTTCCTTTCTTCCATCTAATTTGGCTGATTTATCAATACCACCCTTCCTTCTGCCTCTGTCTGCCCCATTTGTTGCTTTTGCTTCTAAATAAAGAGATGATCCTCATTTGTGCTGATCTCAGGAGGACTGATTTCAAGGTCTTACAAGTGGACCTGCAGTGATATGAGCAAATTCCTGGTGAAGGAGCAATTTCCAGTAAATGTTCTTGATCTTCAAAAGCAGCATATACTAAAGAGACTCAAAACAAAGACACTGACAAACTGCTTTGTTTGCACTGAATATTTTTAAATGCATTTTATTATGTATAAAGACAATATCCAGATTTGTCTCCAGGTTCTATTTTTGATCTTGTAGGGTTGTAAACCACTGCCCCACGCAATGCTTATTATTTCTCTTCCTCTGTTCCCATCCAGCCCCTCATCTTTGTTGCCCCTACCCTTGTCATAGACTCACATCCTCTATGTGTCTCATGTCAAACAGACTTCATGGAATAGAATACTTTGTTCTGGTTACACAAAACAATGGTTTAAATGACAGGGGTAATTAACATTGTGGGTCGCCAGAGAGTAGCAACTGTCCTCATCTGACACCCACAATCAGATGCTTCCCTCGCTCACCCTGCATCTCTTTCCTTCCTATCCTGAGCTGGAAAAAAAGCCGGGCAGGTGAAGAGCTCTTGCCTTCAAAGGGTAGATCCCATGCCACAGATACTTTAAAACAAAGATGAGGCCTCCAACAATTCCCCCTATCCACAATGACTCCACAAACCCAGACATAAATAGTGACAGCCTGGATAAATGCCGTGGGAGTTTGGGAACACACTGTGGTAAATATTTTAATTCCGGGGAATCTCAATAAGTCCCCAGAATGCCACTAAAAATAAAGTTTACAGTTGAGAGATACTCTTCAGGGGATCCTGGAAATTATTTCATTGACTTAATATTCTAGAACTAATAACATAAGTGAGTGTCACACAAATGAAATAGTCACCTTGTGAATCGTTTCCTTTGGTGATCATACCTAGGTGAACTGGATAAAGAATTTAATTAACATTTATTTTTGTAGGCTCATCATAAAAGAATGAGAAATCGTTTTTTTCTTTTCCCCTCTGTTTTCTTGAAAGGACAGGAAGACGTTTCTGTTCTGAGAGAGATACATTCTAAACAGAAACTAATAAATAACTATTTCAGATACTGAAAAGTCCTATAAGAGAAAAAAGAACACAAGTCAGGGTAATATGGTGAAGTGACAGGTGCGAGGTTTCTTTAGTTATGGTGGTCATGGAATGCATAAGAGGTGATATCTGAGAAATGAATCCATGAAGATAACCATGGAAAGATCTGCCAAAAGAGCATATTTGGCCGGGAGAAGAAACACATGCAAAGACTATAAGGGTGGAACAAGCCTGGCAAGTTCCAAGGATGGAAAGAAGATAATCGTGGCTAGAGGATACAGTAAGGGACAGGTATGGTGGGTCAAATTATATCATGAAGAGCCTTGAGGACTAAGGGGAGAGGTTGGATTCTACTTGCAATGAAAAGCCACCAGATGGTTTAAAGCAGGGTAGTTGCCTGATGAATGTTCTAAAAATACAACTCTAGCTGTGGAAGAAGAATGGAATGTAGAGGGGCCTTACATTCATGGAGGCAGGGAAGTCTGTAGGAGCTGTTTCTGTAGACCACGTTCAAAATATAATTTGAAAGTAGAATCAATAGGACTTATTGAGGGATATTAGTAGTAAGGGATAAAAGGAAATCAAGGGATGTACACACACATTTGTATATATTTATATGCATTATATATATACTTGCATATATTTATATACAATAAATATATATTTGTATGTATTTAATATGCTTTTCCAGAGTAGGATTACTATAGCCCGTTTCAATATTATGTGCATTGTCTAAATTAAGGTAGTCTGAAAACAAAACAGAAACTTCCTTGGAAAATGAACTACTGGAAATTAGTCTAAACCGATCAAGACACTCATGATTTCTAAAGAAGAAATTACAGCCTTTTCTGGAAATGGAGAAGTTGGTGGCACTGTGTTGGCAGTGTTTCAAAGCCATGCCCTTGAGGCTTGCTATTAACCAGACTGCAGTTACTCTGGAGAAATTCACAAGAAGGGCTGTGTCAGGGACAAGGGCAAAGGGCTCTGGGTTGTGGTTAGAGCATTCTTTTAACAAGTACAAAGAAGGAAAGCTTCAGAGGCTGAGAAATACCATTAGGTGAGGCATCAGCACTTAGGTAAGTGTGTGAACTCTGGAGATGAACTGTTTTACTTCCTTACAGAATATGACAGGGTGGAGAGAAATGGAAAAGCATAGGTTTAATTCATACCTGTGTATGAACAAGCCAAATAGAAACGTGTGAATTATGGACTAGAGTTATAAACATTTCACAACCCCAAGTAAAGGCCTCCAACCCAGAAGTTCTTGCTGATTTTGTGCTAGTCAGAGCTGAAAAAGCAAGAGGGATGTGGTAGCATTTTTGGAGTAAGATCACATAATGACATTCCTGGGAAGTCAAACAAGGTAGACATACTTCTACCCCATGAAGACCAATTCTCCCAAGGCAGGGTTCCAGGGGCTAGAGATGAAGAGTCTCTCCAAACCCAGTAAGGGCTAACTTAAGTTTGGATTGGAAAAGGTGGGCTTCTTTTACTTCTGGCGTAGAAAACTTGGTCTCAAGCAAAATCACTGGGTATCCTTTACCCTGTATTTCACATACTCCAATAGTATTGGCAATAGCAATAACCCTCATTTGCTTGGTTTTTGTGAAAAGGGTAATTAATGCCTTCTGTGACTACAAACATTTTAAGACAGTTAACTCTTCCTTTTTCCTGTGTTGTTGGGTGGCAAGAGGAAGATGGAGACATGACATGGGAAGGAATACATTCTAACATTGACATATGTTACCTGTTATCAGGTTTGTTTGGAAGAACTCTGATGGACACCACTAGGCCAAGCTATCCAGCACTTCAGGGATGCCTACCACGGAAGGAGGAGAAAAGAAAGAAGACTGAGGTCCAGGTGTGTGTGTGCGTGTTTGTGTGTGTGTGCGTGTGTGTGTGTGTGTGTGAGAGAGAGAGAGTGTGTGTGTGTGTGTGTGTCCCTGAGTGACACAAAGAGATACTATGTCCTTCTTGTGAATAACTGCAAAGAAGGGGAAATATATAATGAGAGGAAAAAACAAACTGTTCTTCCTACTCTTACACTCAAGTCAGCACAGAACATTTCTAGTTACCAATATGTGCATGGATGGGTTTTTCCCTACACACCAAGCAGTTCTTCAGTGGACACCACCTGAGTGTCCTATAATTCAGTTCAATTCTGACATAATCTATAGAAAGTTAAAGTTAAATCTCACAGGTTAAGGGCTCAGTCCCACAAGGCTGCCCCAACTTCAGATGCCAATAGAAAGTCCAGGCCTCTGGGACTCTTGACTGACTGGTTTTAATTTTGGGTCCCCATGACCCCTCCCTGGGTTTGATTCATTTCCTAGAGCAGCTCACAGAACAGAGGGAAACAGTTAACTTACATTTACCAGTTTATTACAAAGGATATTACAAAGGATACAGATGAACAGCTGGATGAAGAGGTACATAGAACAAAGTATGGAGGAAGGGGTGCAGAGCTTCCATGCCCTCTCTGGATAGGCCACCTGCCAAGCACCTCCATGTTTAGCACCCCAGAAGCTCTCCAAATCCCCTCATTTAGGGATTTTTATGGGGACTTCAACATGTACACATCAGCAATTGTTAACTCAATCTTCAGCCCCTCTCCCCTTTTCACAGGATAGGGTAGGGACTGAAAGTTCCAAGCTTCTAATATGGCTTGGTCGTTCTTGTGACCAGCCCTCCTCTAGAAGTCCATCAAGAGTCACTTCTTGAGAACAAAAGATGCTCCTATCACTAAGGAAATTCCAAGGGATCAGGAGCTCTGTGTCAAGAACTGGATCAAAGATCACATAGAACAAAAGATAAACCTAGTACACCTATCACTCAGGAAGTTACAAGGGTGTTAGGAGCTGTGTGCTGGAAAACGGGGACAGAAACTAAATGTATATTTGTTATAATATCATATATAATAAGGTAGATCATTTTACTCATCAGAGTTCAGGAACTATTCTCTGTCATTTTTATATACATTCGGAGTGGGGGACTAGGTTGAATTTCACAGGATTGTAGAGGGCTGAGATTCACAGGCTGAGAACGGGGTCATGTGAGTTGCATGGGTTTCAAGAGAAGGAAGTTGACAGGTTAGGATAGTGCTATAGTGACCTCACAGTTGAGAAGGAGGATAGATATAAGTGGCTACTGCGAGTGGAAAAAAACTGGAAAGAGAGAAGTATCTAGAGAAGATTCTAGGAGTTTCTTGTTCAACATGCTGTGTTTAGCATTTGCCGGGACTCCTTAAGAAAGTGTAAGGTGAAGACCCTCATTATTCTTCAGTGCTTCAGCATTCAGTTTATGTTTCCTTGGAATGCTATTGTATGCTTGGACTGAACCATGTGAAGCCTCAGTTTTATTCAGGTTACACTCTGAAATATAATCATTCTCGGGTCAAAAAAGCTTCCTTGACTTTGCTACCCCCTGCATTTTTATCTTTTCCAATTAGTCCTTTTATTTATTTATTTTTTTTGAGACAGAGTCTCGCTGTGTCGCCTAGGCTGGAGTGTAGTGGCGCGATCTCGGCTCCCTGCAAGCTCCACCTCCCGAGTTCAAGAGATTCTCCTGCCTCCGCCTCCTGAGTAGCTAGGATTACAGGCATGCACCACCATGCTCAGCTAATTTTTGTATTTTTAGTGGAGACGGTGTTTCACCATGTTGGCCAGGATGCTCTCCATCTCCTGACCTCAGGTGATCCACCTGCCTCTGCCTCCCAAAGTGCTGGGATTACAGTCGTGAGTCACCGTGCCCGGCCCAATTACTCCTTTTCATGACAAACATCGATAAACTCTATCATTACCTTTGAAAACTGTAAAATTAACAACAACAAAAACACAAAAATTATAATAAAGATTAAAATAGCAGTAATAGTAAAACATAGACCATTTAAAAAAAGACCTTATTTTGGTGATTTACACATATTACCTTATTTAAATCTTACAACAATCCTATAAGGAAGGTACTATTATTGCCTCTATTTTACAGATGTGGACACTGAGGCATAGAGCTTAAGTAACTTGTCTAAACAACACAGCAAGGAGATAGCACAGCTGGGATTTGAACCCAGATATCTGGCTCCAATGTCTATGCACTTAACTTTTGTGCAAGGGTGTAGTGAAATTAGCATCCTTATTCACTGCTGGCATGGTGTATTTGTTCAACCCCAAAAAGTTAAACATAGAGTTACCATATGACGCAGTCATTCCTCTTCTACATATATATATCCAAGAGGATTGAAAACATACATTCACACAAAAACTTAGCAGCATTATTTATAATAGCATAAAAATGGGAACAATCCAAATGCCCCACAATTTTGAATAAACAAAATGTGGTATATCCATACATTGGAATACAGAGATAAAAAGATATTAAGTACTGGTACATGCTACAACTTGGGTGAACCTTGAAAATATTATACTAAGTAAAAGAAACCAGAAGGCCATAGATTATAGGTTGTATGTATATAAAATGTCCAGAATAGGCAAATCTATAAAAACAGTAGGTTAAGAGTCCCCAGAAACTGGGGAATGAGAAGTGACTGCTAATGGGTATGAGGTTTCTTTCTGGGGTGATGAAAATGTTATGGCATTAGATAGTGGTGATGGTTGTACAAGTTTTTGAATATATTAAAAACCATTAAATTGTACATTTTAAGGTGGTACATTTTATGGTTGTAAATTTTATATCTCAATTTAAAAAATCTCTAGGTAGGGAGTGAACAGGATCTGAGTCCACTGATGCCATTGTATTACACTGCCACATGGTGTCACCGTTGAGGAATGGACGAAGTCCAAAGAAGGCTTTACACAAAGCTTGTGTCCAGGTCATGCCCAAGCTACAGAGGTGCCCCAGGATTGAAGTGAAGATTAAAATCCAAATTTTGGGGAGCACCATCACAGAATGATTTAATATTAAAGAGCTTCTAGGCTCAGCCCCACACTGTACAACTATTTGCAGTCCTTCACAGACTGAAGTTCTTAGCTAAACCTGGTTCCCAGATCAATGGGTAAATTCAAATCCTTGTGAAAGCATCTCTGTTAAAAGGAGATATCTCTAGGTACATCTTAAACTTCTAGACACTTTATTTTTTGAAAAACTGCTTCTTTATGGAGGTCCAAGGAAATATTGAGCAATTTTACTGTCCTGGGATAAGGAGCATCAAATGAGTTGAGGATTTTACATCAATTTTCTCTAAAATATCTATCTACTTAACTCAGTGTATACACATATACATAAATATGTATGTGTGTGTATGTGTGTGTGTGTGTGTATATATAAATATATATATATATATATATCTCCAGCAATGGAAGTTGTTATATAGACACTTTTTGAAAATCCTTTAGCTGTTAAAAATGGTAAATGTAAATGCAATGTAGCAACATAAAAATCCTTACACTATAATGCAAGATGATATAAAACACATATTTATACATGTGTAAAAATATACACATATAAATTCAAAAATTCATACAACTGAAAATAATTCACATACTTGTTAAAGTTATATGCCATTTGATACTGAAATAAATTTCCTTTTACCCTCTTACTCCACATTTTATAAAATGTGTCCAATATCTATACCAAGACTTTTTTCTCAGTTCCCTGGGCATATTTTTCTATGGTCACTTTTTTTCCACGTATGTTTTAAAATTATGAACAACATCATACATACAAGAATATTTATAATGCGTGTGTTCAAGTTAAAGTGTATCCATCAGGAATCAGTGGTTTGAGTAAAGAGATATTAGTGAAGACACTACTTAAAGGGGCATGACTAAGTTAAGAGAACCATCCAGGTGAGGCATCCAGAGTCTAGCAACAGCAGGAAGATTGTGCTCTCTCTAGGCTACATAGTAAGGGAGAAAAGTGTTTCTAGAGCCCATGGTGTTGGAGCCATGGAGAAGGGACCACTTGCCAAGAGCTGTAGTTGTGGAGAAACACAACCAACACCAGATACTTAGCCCCAAACAGAGAAAGAACAGAGAAAGTATACCCCGATGTATTTTTCCTCCTGCCTCTCATCTGCCTGAATGCCTCCCACCGTCCAAATCCAAATGGAAACCAGCTGAGGAGAGCCCAAGTGATGCCATCCAAAGAGATCAGCTTAATTAGATCTTGACCTTGGGCTGCAGTGTTCATCCTTGCAGAGTCAGTGTTAGCAAGAGTCCTGCTAAGTCAGTTTAGCAAGGATTTCCCCTACCCTTGATGTCTCTTCTTAGTGATTTTCCATTCACTGCCTCCACTCTCACTCACTTGACCTGTTCCTTGGCTATAAATCCCCACTTATCCTTACTATATTCAGAATTGAGCCCAGTTCTTTACCAAGGTCTCTTTTCCCCTGTTTCAAAAGGTGATGAATAAAAATCTATTTTTACTGCTTTAACCTATTGTCCAGCTTTGATTTTCTTTAACAAGCCCCATCAGCCACCATATTGCCTTGAAGTGATGTCAGTTCAGGTATATTCTCACCTAGAAGCTACACTGTAACATTTATCTCCACCAGTACCCTTCATGCAGGGTAATAGGAAAAGAGGGTCAGGGAAGAAGTAATTAACATTTAAATGCAGAGCTACTAGAATTCCTGCCTCTATAGCTTGTTGCAAGGCTAAAATTAATAATCATAGCTTCCTACTTATTTACTTACATTTCCCCTTCCCTATGCCAGTACCTAGGTAGATCAGGATTTTTTCCCTGGTATGGTGTGTCAACACTTGAATTTCTGCATGACCTGAAATTTCTGCATTAATTCAGTTATCTGATAATCATTATTATTGTACATGGTAGTGTTAAGAAGTGACCAGTGAATCTCTAGGTGTCATGCATACTTCTCATGCCCTTAATATATAGATGTAACCCAATTTCCCCTTGGTAATTGGGATCAATCATCCCATTCTATCACTATGGGGAACCAAAATGACCAGAGGGCAGTTTCAGCTTTCAATTCAATGAACTGAAATTCAGTTCCATTCAATCCAGTGACTGGGTCCTCTAGCGGAAGCATTTCTTCCTTTGGATCTAGGCTTCCAAACACAGTAAGCCCAAGCTTGTAGCAATGATGTGCTGGGTATTTTCTATTTGTCCCTCGAGGCATTCTGCCTAGGAGGCTAACCTCCACAGACTGCATAGACCTAGCTCCCTTGTCTTCTGGCTTCCCGGTGGATCCAGCCAACGGAAGACCCCAGTTGGATATCAGAGCTGGGAGAACACAGAGCTGGGTCTCCTCCACTCTGTGCCTGCTTTGGGCTGAGTTCCCAGTACTGGCTACAACTATTGGATATCAGAGCTGGGAGAACACAGAGCTGGGTCTCCTCCACTCTGTGCCTGCTTTGGGCTGAGTTCCCAGCACTGGCTACAACTATGGGATGTCACCCTGCTTGGTGAAAAGTTGGCATTGCTTGCTTTCCTCTGCTGGACGACATAGTTCCAGTTGGTTACTCTCTCCCACAGCCACAGCTGCCAATCTCGCCTGGTTTTAGTAACTCCTCCCTTCCCCCATCCTAGAGTTAGTAATAGCTCCCTGCTGTTACTGGTTACCACTGTTTATTGAAGGCTATGTGCCAGACACGGTGCTAAGTGCCTACGTATATTATCTCATTTAGTCCTCACAACCCTATAGATGGCTTTAGTCCTATTGCACAGGTGACGGTCACAGAGTGACAATGACAGAGCTAGAAATTGAAGACAGGTGTGTTGATGCTAAAGTCTGTGCACTCAAATACGATTCCTTCTTTTATCAGTTGTTAACCTCCCTTAAAGAGTGTCAAAGCTCCACGAGGCTTTGCTCCTGGTAACCCGCCCATTCCCACAACTGGAAAAAGAGATGCTGTTGCAATTTCCCCATCCAGCCAGCCATTCAACAGATAGTGTCTGGAATGTGGGACCCACGCTCCGGAATCCTGAGCGCTGCCGTCGAGAGCATCAGGATGCACCCAGGAGGTCAGGGCGGTGTTCATTCACACGCTGAGCCTAGAGGAGGTTACATGACTTCTCCACCGCTGCGGTGGTGAACAGGGACCTTCCTGAAGGCCCAGCACTGATGAAGTTCATGCTATTTTCCCAAGCCATTTGGTAGCAAAGAACAGAGCGCCAACAATTCAAGTATTCTCTCAATGAGGCTGGGAGAGAAACTTGGTTTACTCAGGATAGAAATTGCTAGTGAGACTGAGACGAGATAGACATCTCTCAGAGCAGCAGGGAAGAAAGATGGCTCTGTCCAAAAGAGAATGAGTAATCTCGGTCAAGTCTGTTCTTTTTTGTTTCCGTCTTATCTTTATGCTTCTTTAACAGTGGCAATTTAACAGATAAGGGGACACAGGCCTTATAACTGAGAATTCCACTCCGCTTCCTCGGTTTCCTCTCGAATATCTGGCAGCTGAGTTGGGGCGGCTTTTAGTTTGCCTCTTTTGACCTGCCCCGCCCACATCCGGTCGCCGGGCGCCTCTCCCGGAAGAACACACCAGGCTTCTCCCATAGGCGGGCTGGCCCTTTAAAGAAGCCGACGGCTGCGCGGATTGGCTGAGGCACGTCATCTCCTATGGCTCGGCGCCCATCCCGAGGCTGGGTGGGGTGAGGCCCGGTCCCTGCCGCGGGCGAAAGGAGCTCGGGCCTGGGGGCGACTGCACAGTTCGCCTGGTCCCTGCGCCTCCGCTGCCCAGTGAGTGAGCACCGGCCGCAGGCGGGTGGGGGAAGGATCAGGCCGGCCACGTCAGCCAGCGCGGTCTCTCGCGCTCCGGGCTTGCCAGGCCGCGCTGGGCGCCCGCTCCCCGTGAGCGCCGGCCCTTGGCTCTCGCACTGCCCTTGGTGCTGATAGGTATTGCCAACCTCGTTCCATTAGAGCGCGTTCTTGTCGCCTGGCGTGGACTCGGGATCTCTCCGTAGCGTTATAATGGAGTTGAGAAAAACTGGCAGAGTGCTATCAACAGAAATCAGCACACCATTGCGGGAAATACCTAAATTACCGTAATTGGCCTCGGGGAGTGTGAGGGTGGCGGTAATTAAGAAAACCTCCGGAAGCTGTAGGCTCTGAGCTGGTATTTGCTGGGGGAAGTGGCTTAGTTTGAATGGCATGCAAATGTTTATGGAAAGTGATTGTGGTGAGACGGTCAGTCATACATTTAGGTATCGTGTCATTTGATTAGGAAGTAAGTCAGCGCAGTAATTCCGATGACAATTCATGGAATTAATCCCCCCGCCCCACCAAGTAAAATCAAATGCAGGTACTCAGGAGTGACCAGAAGAAAGGCGGTGTGGAACTTGCAGCCTCCACCTCCCCCCGCCCCCGCACCCCCCAAGAAATACAGCTTTCCATAGTAATCCATAGCTCACCTGAGGCAGGGCTGAAGCGTTAAAGACCCCTTTCAAGATCTCAGAAGGAATCAAAGGGAAAATGAAGGCAGAGGGATTGAAATCAGCATTCTCTGCAAAGCATCACTCTGAGACACAGTGATGTTTAAACTGTATAAATAGCAAGACATTTTTTACCCATGGTAAAAAGTGTTAGAATTTTTTAAAGACTTACCTTATACAAATGAGTGAAATCAAAGTTATCCCTACTGCAAGGTCAACTTTTGTTTATTTTCTGATATGTATTTTGTGAGCAAGAGGAAATAGCTGAAAGTGTTCTGGACGCCCTAGGGAATATTCCCCGACTTTAGGAAATGACTGTCAGGAATAGGGAAGTTGGGAAAGGAGAGGAGGTTGAAAATAGGGAACTCCAGGGTTAAATTTACAAGGTGTGGTGCATTTATTCTCAGGTGTGGTTTCCCATAAGGAAGTGCTTCTTCCTGCTTGGCTTTCACCTTTAACCCTTCCACCTGGGAGCGTCCTCTAACACATCGAAACTACAATCCAGACCCAAGAGAGCAAGGCCCAGAAAGAGGTGAGTCTAAACACTAACTTCCTAGACAGTGTTTCTTTCCCAGATGACTGACAGGAGCACTGTCTCCCTTTTCAGGGGAGATCCCACCCCCCTTATAAACAGGAGCACTTTAAAGCACACAGCTCTGTGATATACAGGGTGTGTGGAGGAATGGTACTAGAGGACAGTTATTTTCTTTATAAATGTTTGCAGCAGGTGTAAAAATGTAGTTATCCACTCCTATGTTCAGAAGAAAAATAAGGACTGGCAAGTGGCGTGAGCCACAGTTTTTCTTACATCTCTCATGCTTTGTGCAAACATTTAAGGGAAGTAGACGTGATGGAGACTGTCAAGATGAATAATATCTTGCTCCTAACCTCAGGCAGGTTCTGATCTGCTATTAGAGATGAGTCACATGGGCTGTCAAGGTTTGGAGAAAGGAAAGAACTGCCAAATCGCCCTGCTCTCCCTGAGTGGCCTCTAACTCTGGTCACAGGGTGCTGGAGTGGCACAGTGGCAGAGGAGGAGGGAAACCTCACCACCTCAGGCCTGTTCAGCACTGTGCCTCTTCATCCTGTAAGTGGTTTGGTATCCTGTGCTCAGCTTTGAAGCTGACGTGTATTTTGTGAGCAAGAGGAGATAGCTGAAATTGTTTCGGCACAGAGCCCTGAAACTCCAGGGTGTGTCCTTGCCCGGAATACAAGGAAGTCACTGAATAGAAGGAAGTCATCTGGAATCCCGTTAGCAGGGATAACCCATCTTTTATGACATGAAATACCCTCTCTCTCTCCTCATCTTCTCGGCCAGAACCCAGAAATTCCTGCTGAGGATATGTAAAGTAGAAGCTCTGTCTGGGCTTCCCACAGAATACTTGTGAATCCTGGCTATAATGAATTAGGACTGGCTGTTCTTACCTAAGGTTCACAGACCTACTCAACAGCCTGTTAAAGAGAAAAGGTATCAGCAACATTGTTGAGAAGGGTAGAGCAGTTGTAACTTTCCCTGAGTTTTGCAATATTATGAAATGCAACCAACAACTAACTCAAGATCTTCTTTACCCACCCTGTTGGATTAAGAACAAAAATTGGAGTTCTGTTTCATGTAGAGTTGACAGCCCACTTAAAACTTATGTAAGATAGACACAACCGTGTATTCGTCTAAGAAGTCCATTCCCAGGACATTTAAGTATCCGTATGTTTTTCCATTTTTGAGGACTTTAGTACATACTAGCTTGGAGAGACTGAGAGTGAAGCTGGAGGAGGATGGCTAAGACTGTCAGCAGTGGGTGGATGGAAATAAGAGGCATGAAGGAGACGGACAGGGACTGTGGTGGGATGATAGGAAGAATAACTGATTGATTGACCTTGAGACAGCTCAATCTTCTTAAAATGCAAATGCAAAGAGCACAAAGAAATATGTTCTCAAGATGCACAAGGCATCTTTTCAATCACCTTCCTCAGATGCAAAGGTTCTGGTGTCTGACTGTACGGAGGTAAGAGGATGGATGGTATCCACCCTGCCCCTCACAAAAAAAGAGAGTTATTTTTTTCTTCAAGAATTCAGTTCTTCAAGATTTATGATGGGAAAGAAAATCAGGAAAGAGCCACATACTTACAGAGCAGGGAAATATTTTGGAAATTATCTAGTTCAATCACCTGGTGTTAGGTGAGTAAAATGATGGCCAGACTCGCTAAGTATGCCTGAGGTCAGGCAGCTAGTTGGGAGCAAGAAATAGAATCCACACTGTGTGGCTAGATCAGAAATTTTCCTGTTTTTTTTTTTTTTACTTTGTCATAAGCCCAAGGTAGCTCAAAGCAGAGCATACAAGGATGCATGTAGTATATTATTAGAAATCTCTTTGCTTTTTTTACATTTTAGGTCAAGATGGGGTTTATATTTTCAAAATCTATGAATGAAAACATGAAAAATCAAAAGGAGTTCATGCTTATGAATGCTCGACTTCAGGTATGTTTTAAAATAATTAAGCTATTATGTTGTTACAATGTTTAAAGTTTCTACCACATGTGTTCCAGCCCTACATTCTCTTTGATCCCTCAAAATAAAATGTTCTTGGGCTGCATCCTCAAAACCAAGATGAAATGGATTACTAATTACCTGATGAGTGGGCTAGTTTAAATCTCCAATCCAGATAAATCTGTGTAAAAATTTCCATTCTGTAGGAAGAGATAACTGCTTAGAGTATGCGGTACACAGACTCATGCCCCCCACCCCCAAAGATAATGTTTGCGATGGGGAGATTATCCTGGGTTATGCAGATGGGTTCATTGTCATCTCAAAGGCCTTTTTTTGTTTTTTTCTTTTGAGATGGAGTCTCACTATGTTGCCCAGGCTGGAGTGCTCGGCTCACTGCAACCTCTGCCTCCCAGGTTCAAGTGATTTTTGTGCCTCAGCCTCCCAAGTAGCTGGGATTACAGGCATGCACCATCACTCCCGGCTAATTTTTGTGTTTTTGGTAGAGACAGTTTCGCCTTGTTGGCCAGGCTGGTCTCAAACTCCTGGCCTCAAATGATCCACCCGCCTCAGCTTCCCAAAATGCTGGGATTACAGGTATGTGTGCCTGGCCCACAAGGGTCTTTATAAGAGAAGGAAGAAAGCATGAGAGTCAGTGTTAGAGAGATTTGAAGATTCCGTAAGGGTTATGAGTCAAACAATTCAGGAAGCTCCTAGAGGCTGGAAAAGGCAAAGAAACAGATTATTTTCTAGAGCCCTCACAGGGATGCAGTCCTGCCATCCCATTTTGGACTTCTGACCTCAGAACTAAAAGATAATAGATTGGTGTTGTTTTAAGCCACTAATTTTATATAATTTGTTACAGCTGCCATAGGAAACGAACATGGAGTATGAAATCTTTTTTTTTTTTTTTTTTTTTGGAGTGTGAAATCTTAACCTTGGATTTAGACAATGGCTAGACAGAAAAGATCAAAGCACTGCAGAAGATTATCTAATTGCCTAATACAGGTTGTAAAAAGCATTTTAAAATGTTGCAAGTCAAAAAATCAAGTCTTAAATTTGACCTGAATTATTTTCCTAAGAGTTCAGACAAGGATATCTAGGCCTCTGTGGTCCAATATGGCCCTGGGAGTAGAACGCCCTCCTGTAAGGCATGTAGCTAGTGGTTAAAAATGAGGACTAAAGCCAGACTGCCTGGGTTTGAATCCTAGTACTGCCCTTGACTAACTATGTGACTCATGCCTCAGTCTCCTGATCTGTGCACTGGTGGTAATAATACTCCCTTCAGAGGGATGTTTTAAAGATTAAAGATGAAGTATAGTATATAGAACAATGCCTCAAGTTTTTTGAAAAATGCTTTTCACCCCGTATTTGTTGCTGTTGTTACTGTTGTTTTTAATGACTGACGAGTCATTAAAAACATAAGTTATGCAATAGTTGAAAGAATGGACAACTGAATTACTATAACAGAGCAGTGACCTAGGGGAGACCAAGTATTAGGTTTATAAATCAGCCAAGTGTCAGATGCTTAGCATGTCCTTGTCAAAGACCTTTGGAAACTACAGGGTTTTTACTCTTATGTTGGTCCCCATTACGTCAGGGTTTGTGAAGGGTCTGGGATTTTACCTTACTTGCAAGCTAACATGTTAGCCTATTACAGAAGACTGGAGACACCTACATCGGAGCCAGAGGGCTTTATTACTCAAAGCACAGCAAGGAGCATGAGCGTGGTGGTGTTAATTTCGCACATCCACCAAAACTCACTGAGGTGACAAAGATAGGCATGGGTGCAATGAGAACTATGCACTCAGAGGATTTGTGTTACAGCTGAGTAGCATCGAGCTTAGGGAACCTACTGCTTTCACAGTGGACCATGAGCGAGGGGTGGATTGTGGCAGGGGGAATGGGTGGTAGCTACTTTCCTTGTAGTTGTCATGTCCTGGTTGACCCACCCCAAAATGGAGACCTCAGGCCTGGGAGTTACAAGCCTCCATGAGTCAGGAGTTCATCTTTAACTAGAGCTCAGCAGCAGACCAATGATTGCTTCCCCTTTCTGAAATGGGTGTGTTAAGTGTTGAAATGTGTCCCTCCCAATTTGTATGTTGAAGCCTTCACCCCTAGTACTTCAGAATGTGATCTTGTTTGGAGATAGGGTCTTTACAGAGGTAATCAAGTTAAAATGAGGTCCTTAGAATGGGCTTTAATTCAGGGTAACTGATGGCTTTATGAGGAGAAGAAGTTTGGACACAAGACCATACGATTCATACTGGGACCATTTATACTGGGAGCATGCAATGTGAATATGAAGACAGCTGTGTACAAGCCAAGAAAAGGGGCCTGGAACAGCTGCTTCTGTCACAGCCTTAGCCAGGAACAAACCCTGCAAACACCCTGATTTTAGATTTCTCCCCTCCAGAAGACAGACGATAAATTTCTGTTGCGTAAGCCATCCAGTTTGTGGTCCTTTGTTATGGCAGCCCCAGCAAACTAATACAAGATGTATTTGGTGACGGTGCCAACAGGTGGTGCTGCTGTACTGGGCAGTGGCCTCACAGGAGCTTGACGATGATTTTTCTTTTTCTCCGTGGGATTCTATGTTTCTATTAGACCACCTGGAAAGGGTCTGGGAATCCCTGACTGGGAAGTCCCTTCTAGTCACTGTGAGTTTTATAATACAAGCATGTAATGCATCAATGTCATTGTACATTTGTATGTAGTGGGGAGGGAGAATCTTGACACACATCACAGTATCTTGAATTGGCTAAAGTTCCCTTTAATTTTTCTTCCTTGCTGTGAAGTTGGCTCACACTCTATCAGTTGAATTCAGGTACTTTTCCCTCCCTAGTCAGAACACAGACATGGCCAAGTGTGATACTCACGCCTGTAATCCCAGCACACTGGGAGACCAAGACGGGGATTGCTTGAGTCCAAGAATTCAGGACTATCCTGGGCAACACAGTGAGACTCCTTCTCCATTAAAACATTTTAAAAAATTAGGAAGGCATGGTATTACACGCCTATAGTCCCAGCTACGTAGGAGGCTGAGGCGGGAAGATTGTTTGAGCCCAGGAAGGTCAAGGCTGCAGGGAGCTGTGATCATGCCACTGCACTCCAGCCTGGGTGACAGAGCGAGACCCTATCTCAAAAAAACAAAACAATGATAGTAAAAGAACAGAGACCAAAGAGTTTAACATAGGTATTTCAAGGGTGGTCAGAGTAGTTTCAAGAGATTATGCTGTCTCCAGCTAGGGGATAAATCAAGAGTGCAAAGGGGTAGGGAGGACTTTTTGTCCTTTGGGCTCTTGTTCCAGAATGGGTGCTGCTTCCTCTCTGTGTTCTCTGGCTCTGGAGAGGACTGCCACTCAGAGCCATCATTATTTCAGTCTTTACTGGTGCCACTGCACAGCCCTTCAGTCTTTGGAGCTCTGGGCCACCCCAATGCGTAGCGTTCTTGCCTTCCCTGGGAAGTAGACTTTGGCACCTGTGTCCAGTCCAACAAAACCATAAAAGTTTGAGTCCCTCCCTTCCCTGATATTCCCCAGCATACTTCCATAAAGCAGCAGAAGTTGGAGGAGATGCAGGGGAGGGGTAAGGGAATGGAGGGAGACAGCGGCTCAGTGCCAGTAAGCAAGGCTTTGTATTTACTTTCCATTTCAAGTGGCCTCCTGCCACTGGGCTCAACAAACAAGTTTCTGATGCTTTTAGTCTACCCACAGTTCTCTACCCTCATTGCTGACACCATTTGTTTCAGCTTTGGGGATCTCTAAATTCAGTAGCCATAGCCACGTTGCCTTGTCTTTTGGTTGGAGCATGGGGCTTTGCTGCTCCAGTGTCATGATCACATCCTTCCCTTCTCCTACCCCAGAGGGGATCATGCCACCACCAAAGCACCATTAGGACGCCATGTTTCAGCCATACCTTTTGTCATTCAACCACATTTAACACATAAGACGGTGAATAACCCTTATTCCACTTCCCCATCCTCACCACCATCTAGGCAAGAGCATTTACTACCATATCTCTGGGAATCTTCTCACTTCCTCTCACCCAGCCACCCAGGGCCCTGTCCCTTCTTTTCCAGAAAGTCAGATTATCTCTATGAGCATCTCACCTTTGCCACCAAAACTATCAGGCCATGTAAAGTGTCTGGGATTTTATGCTACTTGCAAACAACAATAGTCCTCCTTGTCTGTGGGCAATATGGTCCAAGAACTCCAGTGGATACCTGAAACCATGGATAATGCTGAAGCCTATGTATACTATGGTTCTCCCAGTACATACATACTTATTGTAAAGTTTAATTTATAAATTAGCTACAGTAAGAGATTAACAATAACAAAAATAGAATAATTATAACAATATATTATAATAAAAGTTATCTGTGTGTTCTCTTCTCAAAATATCTTATTGTACTGTACATCTTAACCTAGGCATATGATATTTTTCTTTTTCTAAATTATTATACTTTAAGTTCTGAGGTACATGTGCAGAATGTGCAGGTTTGGTTACATAGGTATACATGTACCAGGGTGGTTTGCTGCACCCATGAACCCATCATCTACATTAGGTATTTCTCCTAATGCTACCCCTCCCCTTGGCCCCCACCCTCCAATAGGCCCCAGTGTGTGATGTTCCCCTCCCTGTGCCCATATGTTCTCATTGTTCAGCTCCCACTTATGAGTGAGAACATGTGGTATTTGGTTTTCTGTTCCTGTGTTAGTTTGCTGAGAATTATGGTTTCCAGCTTCATCCATGTCCCTGCAAAGGACATGAACTCATTCTTTTTTTATGGCTGCATAGTATTCCATGGTGTATATGTGTGACATTTTCTTTATCCAGGTTATCATTGATGGGCATTTGGGTTGTTTCCAAGTCTTTGCTATTGTGAATAGTGCTGCTATAAACATACGTGTGCATGTGTCTTTATAGTAGAATAATTTATAATCCTTCGGGTATATATCCAGTAATGAGATTGCTGGATCAAATGGTATTTCTAGTTCTAGATCCTTGAGGAATCTCCACACTGTCTTCCACAATGGTTGAACTAATTTACACTCCCACCAACAGTGTAAAAGTGTTCCTATTTCTCCACATCCTCTCCAGCATCTGTTGTGTCTTGTCTTTTTTAATGATTGCCATTCTAACTAGCATGAGATGGTATCTCACTGTGGTTTTAATTTGCATTTCTCTAGTGACCAGTGATGAGCTTTTTTTCATATGTTTGTTGGCCGCATAAATGTCTTCTTTTGAAAAGTGTCTGTTCATATCCTTCACCCTTTGAAGGATATGATGGATTTTTTTTTCTTGTAAATTTAAGTTCCTTGTAGATTCTGGGTATTAGCCCTTTGTCAGATGGATAGATAGCAAAAATTTTCTCCTATTCTGTAGGTTGCCTGTTCACTCTGATGATTGTTTCTTTTGCTGTGGAGAAGTTCTTTAGTTTAATTAAATCCCATTTATCTATTTTGGCTTTTGTTGCCGTTGCTTTTGGTGTTTTAGTCATGAAGTCTTTGCCCATGCCTATGTCCTGAATGGTATTGCCTAGGTTTTCTTCTAGGTTTTTATGGTTTTAGGTCTTAGGTTTAAATCTTTAATCTTTCTTGAGTTAATTTTTGTATAAAGTGTAAGGAAGGGGAAGGAGTCTAGTTTCAGTTTTCTGCGTATGGACAGCCAGTTTTCCCAGCACCATTTGTTAAATAGGGAATCCTTACCCCATTGCTTATTTTTGTCAGGTTTGTCAAAGATCAGATGATTATAGATGTGTGCTGGTATTTCTGAGGCCTCTGTTCAGTTCCATTGGTTTATATATATGTTTTGGTACCAGTAACATGCTGTTTTGGTTACTGTAGCCTTGTAGTATAGTTTGAAGTCAGGTAGTATGATGCTTCCAGCTTTGTTCTTTTTGCTTAGGATTGTCTTGGCTTTTTGGGCTTTTTTTTGGTTCCATATGAAATTTAAAGTAGTTTTTTCTAATTCTGTGAAGAAAGTCAGTGGTAGCTTGATGGGAATAGCATTGAATCTATAAGTTACTTTGGGCAGTATGGTCATTTTCATGATATTGATTCTTCCTATCCATGAGCATGGAATGTTTTTCCATTTGTTTGTGTCCTCTCTTATTTCCTTGAGCAGTGGTTTGTAGTTCGAAGAGGTCCTTCACATCCCTTGTTAGTTATATTCCTAGGTATTTTATTCTCTTTGTAGTAGTTGCAAATGGGAGTTTGCTCATGATTTGGCTCTCTGTTTGTCTATTATTGGTCTATAGGAATGCTTGTGATTTTCGCACATTGATTTTGTATCCTGAGACTTTGCTGAAGTTGCTTATTAGCTGAAGGAGTTTTTGGGCTGAGATGATGAGGTTTTCTAAATATACAGTCATGTCCTCTGCAGACAGATAATTTGACTTCCTCTCTTCCTATTTGAATACTCTTTATTTCTTTGTCTTGCCTAATTTCCCTGGCCAGAACTTCCAATATAATGTTGAATAGGAAATGGTGAGGGAGGGCATCCTTGTCTTGTGCCAGTTTTCAAAGGGAATGCTTCTAGCTTTTGCCCATTCAGTATGATATTGGCTGTGAGTTTGTCATAAGTAGCTCTTATTATTTTGAGATATGTTCCTTCAATACTTGGTTTATTGCGTGTTTTTAATATGAAGGGATGTTGAATTTTGTCAAAGGCCTTTTCTGCGTCTATTGAGTTAATCATGTGGTTTTTGTCATTTGTTCAGGATTTTATTTCTCCTTTGCTTATGAAGCTTAGTTTGGCTGGATATGAAATTCTGGGTTGAAAATTATTTTCTTTGAGAGTGTTGAATATTGGCCCCTACTCTCTTCTGGCTTGTAGGGTTTCTGCAGAGAGATCAACTGTTAGTCTGATGGGCTTCCCTTTGTGGGTAACCCAACCTTTCTCTTTGACTGCCCTTAACATTTTTTCCTTCATTTCAACCTCGGTGAATCTGAAGATTATATGTCTTGCAGTTGCTCTTCTTGAGGAGTATCTTTGTGGTGTTCTCTGTATTTCCTGAATTTGAATGTTGGCCTGTCTTGCTAGGTTGGGGAATTTCTCCTGGATAATATCCAGAAGTGTGTTTTCCAACTTGGTTCCATTCTCCCCATCACTTTCAGGTACACCAATCCAACAGAAGTTTGGTCTTTTCACATTGTCCCATATTTCTTGGATGCCTTGTTCATTCCTTTTCATTCTTTTTTCTCTAATCTTGTCTTCACAGTTTATTTCATTAAGCTGATCTTCAATCTCTCATATTCTTTCTTTGCCTTGATCGATTTGGCTATTGATACTTGTGTATGCTTCATGAAGTTCTTGTGCTGTGTTTTTCAGTTCCATCAGGTGATTTATGTTCTTCTCTAAACTGGTTATTCTAGTTAGCAATTCCTCCAACCTTTTATCAAGATTCTTAGCTTCCTTGCATTGGGTTAGAACATGTTCCCTGAGCTCTGAGGAGTTTGTTATTACCCACCTTCTGAAGCCTACTTCTGTCAGTTTGTCAAACTCATTCTCCATCCAGTTTTGTTTTCTCACTGGCAAGGAATTGTGGTCCTTTAGAGGAGAAGAGGCATTCTGGTTTCTTTCTTTTTTTTTTTTTTTTTGAATTTTCAGGCTTTTTGCAATGGTTTTTCCTCATCTTCATAGGTTTATTTACCTTTGGTCTTTGCTGTTATGGACCTTCGGATGGAATTTTTGTGTGGTTGTCATTTTTTTGGTGTTGATGCTATTGATTTCTGTTTGTTGGTTTTCCTTCTAACAGTCAAGCCCCTCTGCTGCAGGTCTGCTGGAATTTGCTGGGGGTCTACTCCAGACACTGTTTGCCTGGGTATCACCAGTGAAGGCTGCAGAACAGCAATGATTGCTCCCTGCTCCTTCCTCTGGTCATCTCAGAGGGCCACCTGCCAGATGCCAGCCAGAGCTGTACTATATGAGGTGTCTGTTGACTCCTGCTGGGAGATGTCTCCCCATCAGGAGGCACAGGGGTCAGGGACCCACTTGAGGAGGCAGTGTGTCCCTTAGCAGAGCTTGAATGCTGTGCTGGGAGATCCCCTGCTTTCTTCAGAGTCATCAGGTAGGAACGTTTAAGTCTGCTGAAGCAGTGCCCACAGCCACCCCTTCCCCCAGGTGCTCTGTCCCAGGGAGATGGGAGTGTTATCTAAAGCCCCTGACTGGGGATGCTGCCTTTCTTTCAGAGATGCTCTGCCCAGAGAGGAATCTAGAGAGGCAGTCTGGCCACAGCACCCAGTACAAACTTCCCGGTGGCTTTGTTTATGCCGTAAGGGGAAAACCGCCTAATCAAGCCTCTGTGATGGTTGAATACTTCCCCCTGACCAGCTCGAGCATCCCAGGTCAACTTCAGACTGCTGTGCTGCCTGAATTTCAAACTGGTATCTCTTAGCTTGCTGGGCTCTGTAAAGGTGGGATTCACTGAGCAAGACCACTTGGCTCCCTGGCTTCAGCCCCCTTCCAGGGGAGTGAACGGTTCTGTCTCATTGCACTCCAGGTGCTACTGTGGTGCAAAAAAAAAAAACCAAAAAACTCCTGTAGCTAACTTGGCATATGCCCAAATAGCCACCTGGTTTTGTGCTTGAAACCCAGGGCCCTGGTGGTGTAGGCACCTGAGAAAATCTCCTGGTCTGTGGGTTGCGAAGACCATGGGAAAAGCATGGTATCTGGGCCAGAGCACATAGTTCCTCACAGTACAGTCCCTCACGACTTCCCTTGGCTAGGGGAGGAAGTTCCCCAACCCCTTGCACTTCCTAGGTGAGGTGATGCCCCATCCTGCTTCAGCTTACCCTCCGTGGGCTGCACCCACTGTCTAACTAGTCCCAATAAGGTAAGTTGGGTACCTCCATTGGAAATGCAGAAAGTACCCACCTTCTGTGTTGGTCTTACTGGGAGCTGTAGACCAGAGCTGTTCCTATTTGGCCATCTTGCTGGGGAATCCCCGATTTTTTTTTCTTATTGAGAACTTCCACTCTTTCACTTAAAAGAAGCACTTTATGGCTTCTCTGGTATATCCAAATTGCCAGCATAACTACTGTTGCACTGTGGGGCTGTGGTTAAGTAAAACAAGGGTTACCTGAACACTAGGCACTGTGATATTGTGACAGTTGATCTGATAACTCAAATGGCTACTAAGTAACTAAGAGGCAGATAGCGTGTACAGCTTGGCTACGCTAGACAAGGGGATGATTCATGTCCCAGCTGGAATGGTGGGAGATATTATCACACTATTCAGAATGATAGGCAATTTGAAAATTATGAATTGTTTATTTGTGCAATTTTCCATTTAATATTTTCAGACTGAGGTTGACTAAGGGTAACTCAAACTATTGTGAAAAATGAAACTGTGGATAATGGGGGATTGCTGTATTAAATTAGCCTGTTGTTATTTCATGGATGCTGCCAGAAGACTTTATTACTCGTAGCACAACAAGGGGCATGCACTCCAAATCCCATAGAGCAGATGAAGGAGAGCCTAGTTGGATGCTGGGATGGATGCGCTGGGTTTGTGACGTAGCTGAGGAACATTGAGCTTGTTACCACTTTTATCATGAGTGGTGGGCAGGTCCGCTCTTGGACTGGAAGGAGATGGTACTGAGGGAATGTGTTCTCTTTCCGGGTCCATGAGGGGATGTAGCTTTAAGGGCAAGAATTTCACGGCGCCATGCCCCACTCCCATCTCTCTCCATCCGGGAGATTCAACGGTTTATGTTTGAATTTTGCGGGCACGAGAAGAAACTGAAAAATCACTGGCCCAGGGTCTTGGGGAAGGTGGAGGTTCCTCCCAGGATAAATGTCTGTGCCCACACACCTGGCCGGATTTCCCCTCTGGAATCCCCTTCCACACTCTTCGTGGAAGACTTTCTCTTCTTCTCCTTTCCTTCTCTTTTCTCTACCTAAATAAAATCACCTTTCTGCAACACTTTTTGGGTCCGATACTTGCTTTACGAGCATACAGTACACCTGCAGTGTCCCCACCGCTTATTCCTTAAGAGGTTGGAGGCCAAGAACCCACAACGATCACCGGCATCCAAGAAAACCGGTTACAGAATCTCATCCCTCAAGGTTGCTTACTGCAAACACAACTCTGGGAAATGGCCCAGCTATAAGCAGTCAGGGCCTGTGACCTCATCCTACCCAGCAAGATCGTGCAGGAAGACTTGGCCCATGGTGGATTGATTCTCCCAACACGTGTTGCTTAAGGTGACTAGGTTTTTCTTGTTAGTCATGATACACTTTATTATTTATTTCTAATTTCAAGAAAGGGCGATCAGGAGACTGTGTCACAACATGGTTGAACTAACCTTCTAACCCTAGAGATACTTGAGTTCTGATCCTTCCTGGGGTAGCCTAGAGAGAAACATCCTCATCTACAGCAGTTTTGAAAGATCAGACTGTTCCTTAAATGTGTCTTACTTGAGGAAATTAAACTTTCAGCATCATTTTAGGGTTTGGAGCTGTTCTTTCCTTTTTTTGAAATATTTCATATATACCACAGAATATATTTCTATCAAATTCAAGTTATGGAGCATAATAACATGAACACCAGCAAATCTCCCACTAAACTTAATAATTATGTTATGACAATATTCCTGAAGCTCCCTGGGGGTTCTCCTCCCTATCTGTTGCGTGAATCCAAATAGCTAAGGCTGGGCTGGAAGTGACCTCATGTCTCAGCAGTCCCGAGGATTAAAAGGACCCCGCAAATGGAATGGACTTGACTACTGGGATAGAAAATGATATCTTTGTAGGATCTTCAAAGATGAAGTTTAAAAAACAATTCTGATTGAAATACCATGCCTAAATAACGTCTTTAGCCTGGGATTTAGTCTTTTGGCTATTTTTCTATTTAATGGCACCTCTATGAAAAGGATTAATAGAAGAAATAAAGCAAAACATTTATTAAAGTAAAGCCTACTAAAATCTTATCTTACTGGAGTTTCTTCTATATTTTTTGATTAATAAAAGATAAATCACAGCTCAATAATTCTTTGTTAATGTTTTTTTCTTTTGGGGGAAAAGACCACTCTTGATTCAACCCCATCTCTTATACTACTGGTCAGGCTCTCAATCCTGGCTGAACATTGGATTCATCCAGGGGCTTTTGAATGTTTGGGTGCCACCTCAGACCTTTACAGAGTTGTTATTTTAATCTCTCCAGGGGACTGCAATGCATGGCCTGGAGTGAGAACCATTTTTTCCTTTCTTTTTCCGTGATGCTACATAATTATAATTGGCGATTGTGACTTAATATAATCTACATTGGAGATAGAAACCAAGCAAGTTTTCAATTAATAGTAAGCCAATCAGGATATGAAATTAACTGCTGGGGTCTGATTAATCAAATGTATAAAAGGCCTCAAATCAAAAGGTTTTCTTTTTTTAACTAATGACTTTGGTTCAAATTGTGATGGTGAAGATTCATGCTACTAGTTATAATGATATTTTCAGATTATCAACAAATTTCAATTTCTTTCTAGCCTGTGTTAGGATGGTGGATGAATGGTAAACTATCATTCGTGTAAAAATGAATAGTTCCTTAAAATGCCACTAGGTGGCACACCTACACTAATTTTATATCACCTTAGTGGCTGGAAAAGCATTTTGAGAATGAGGAAAGAACACATTCTAAAGGTCCATGCTATGCTACAGTGTTATGTAGGCAAAGCAGTTATGGTCAATATAAAGATTAGTTGGGCAGCAAACAAATGTTTATTTATTGTTTATTATGTTCAACAAACTAAAGATTTTTAAAAAAATACATGAGATCCAGACTTTGACCTTCATGTCTGTTGTTAGACTTTGGTGTTAAGAAAATGAGGCATAGCTATAAACCAAAAAAAATAGTTATTTAATATGTAGAGGCTGGGAAGAGTAGATCATGCCTATACTCTTGGTCAAAACAGTGAAACCCTATCTCTACAAAAAAAAAAAAAAAATCAAGAAAGATTAGTCAGGCATGGTGGCTCATGCTACTTGGAAGGAGGATCGCTTAAGTCAAGGAGTTCGAGACCAGCCTGGGCAACATGACAAAACCCTGTCTCTACAATATATATATATATAATATATATATGTATATACATACATATGTCTCTACAATATATGTGTATATTGTGTGTGTGTGTGTGTGTGTATTACACATTAATATATATAAATTAGCTGGGCATGGTGGTGTGCCTATAGTTCCAGTTAAGAGTGTGAGGTAGGAGGATTGCTTGAGCTTCAGGGGTCAGGGTTTCAGTGAGCTGTGATTATGCTACTGCACTACGACCTGGTTGACAGAGCGAGACCCTGTCTCAAAAAAAAATTAAAAATTAAAAATTAAAAAAATTCAAAAAGTTTCCCATCTGAATTTCTTAATGAACTGTAGTGGAGGTACCTGGGGCGCCTGGCAATCTGTTCATAGAGTGTTTCAAGAAGAAAGAAGGTTTTTTTCAATGGTGTAAAATGCTACAGAGAAGTCAAAGGCCTTTAAAAAAGGTCAGTGCCTGGGAGGAACCATGTCAGTAGCATATGAGGGAAGAAACAAGTCTGTAAAGGTCTGAGTGTACATAATGATAAAGGAAGAATGTATATAGACTCCCTTAGTTTTCTGTGAAATCTTACCATGCAGATAAAAGATACAGTATGTTCCAAATACAATTATTAAAAGCATACTTCCAGACACATACTGGGAGGTTTTCCTTTGGCATTACAATATTCATAATGCATTTAATACATTTTATGGCATGTCTGTCATGTGCCAGTTGAATTAGGAACTAGAGATACTTTGTTAAACAGCACAATTCCCTCTTTCAAGGAACTCAGGCTCTTGAACAGGGTGATGGTGTGGTAGTGACAACCAACAATTTCAATATTGTGTTAAGAACTGAGAATTCTGGAGTGTTTTGTGAGCCAAAATTGGCCTGACTTCAAATGTCTTCTAAGTGCCTGAAGACTATGGAGCAATAGCTTCAGAATTTTGAGAGAAAAACCCCAGAACTTTATATTTAGGTAAATTATGCATGCATGCTAAGAAGATTTTAAACATGCAAATATTCAGAAAATAAATCAACCAGGTGTTTTGAAAAAATAACTGAAGATATAATCTTGTCAATTTAGAAAGAAATACTAAGACCCACCAGCAAACCTAACTTGCTTCAGTGCATGTAGAGGAGAGGAAAACTTTAAAGGAAACTTTAAAACCAACATTTTGTTAATCTTGTTTCTTCTAGTCCATCTTCCTTTGCCTTTTTCTCTCTTTTTGTTGGAATATACTTTAAGGCAAATTTAAATTTACCTGTAAATATTTCCATATGATTCTCTAACAGATATGGATATAACCATATGTAACTAAATTAGCAATATTTTCTTCCTATCATATGCAACCTAATTTCAGTTGCTTCACAAGTGTCTTTTACAGTTGTGTTTGAAGTGGGGATCCAAGCATAGTTTTCATACTATACTTGATTATTGTTACTCTTAAGTCTTTCTCAGTTTGTGAGAATATCTCTTCCTTTCTGCTTGTGGTACTATTTATTTGTTGAAGAAACCGGCTCATCTGTTCTGTGGAATGTCTCTCAGTTTGTATTTGGCTAATTGTTTCCTCATGGTATTTTTGAACATATTCTTCTATACTTCATTCTTCCTATGAACTGGTAAATTTAGAGTTTTGATGAGACCCAGGTTCGGTTCTTTTAGCAAGAATGTTTTCTAGGTGGCGCTGTGTACTTCCTAATACATCACATCGTAAGGCTCATGAGGTCTGCTTTTCTTACCTTTAGTCATATCAACGTGATCTACCCATCATAAAGTTCCCCATCAACCTGTGATCTACTGGCTTTACCATCCACTCATGATAATTGCCTACATCTGTGACTTCATTAGGGCCTGGAGAAAAATGGCAATTTAAAAATATTCTCATTCCTTTGACATTTGTTGTCTGGAAATTTATTAAGAACTTTCTCTTACTAACTACTTGGCTATCCTGAAATATAGTTTGTAAAGGAAACAAAATAAATGCTTGATTCTGTCCTTTTATTTAGCAGTTTTAGAATAGTGAATTGATACCCTAGAAGGCTCCAAAGGTGACCAAATAATTGTTGTTTATTTGTATATTGTGACTATAAACTCTTTAATCAGTTGCAGTCATTATTCTTTTTGCTCAAGTTATCCCATCTTTGGCTAATGGAAGCTCTTTCAAGTTGACTCCCATGTCCCTAGGATAAGACCCACTTAGTTCTTGGTTGTGAGCAGGTTGCTTAGCCTCTCTGTGTTTCATTTCCCACATGTGAATATATAGCTTAATAATAAGGAGTGTGATACTTTGTAGAGTTACTCTGAGGATTGAATGAGATGTCCCACATAGAATAATTTAGTACACAGCATCTACCCCATATAAACACTCAGCAAAGTCAGTAATTAAAGGAAAAGTTTTCTTACTAGATGTGCCATTTATTCATTCACCAAATATTTATGGAGGAGCCCCTGCTCTGTACTGGGCAGTATGTAGATGGTGAGACATAACAGTGAACAAAATCCTTCCCCTGTGGAACTTACACTCTGAGGGGAATACAAGCAACAAACCAACACCCATGGAGTGTTAGTGGTGATGAGTTCTGTGAGGGGGGAAAAGCCCGGCCAGGGGTAATGATGGGAGACAGTGCGTAGGCGAGTGGAAAACTTCACTTTTGGTAGAGTAGTTTGGGAAAGCCTCAGAAGGTAACCTTTAAGCAGAGCCTTGAGGTAAACGACAAAGTGAACCATGCAGATAGTTGGGGAAAGAGTTTGAAGGTAAATACAGAGACGCTGAGCTGGTAGAACTCATGGTGAGTTGGAAGAACAGCAAAGAAGCTGGTATGGCCAGAACTCTGAAAGGACGGGGGAGAGTGGAGAGAGATGAGGTCAGAAGTTGCTCAAGCCTTGTACCCACAACAACTGTTTTGAAATGTATTGTGAGTGACGTGGGAAGGCATTAAAGAGCTTTGAGAGGAGTAGTGATATGACCTGATGGTTTTTGCAACATAAAATACAGTGTGTGTTCAAGAAATGCTTTTTCAAATACATAAAAATCAAAGCAGCAAATAACTATTATGAGCACATTTAAAAATTGCTTAAATCCTATAACTCCCAATATCTGTTATACTTCTGGCCTCCCATGTGTTTTTTTCTTTGCTTGCTTGTTTTTTGAGAAGACTGTACCCACATCTCGAAATAGGAAGGGTTCTATTTCTGAGGAAAGCAAGAAAGTGCAGTGTGTGCTTTGTAGAGAGACTGGTGGTGACAAGGAACCAGAATGCAGTGTGTGTGGAAGAGAAGAAGGCAGCAAAATCTTTGTAGGTGAAAGACCAAGTAGTGAGTGGGGGTTGGCTCAGAGTCTAGAAGTATGCGGGGACTTAACCAGGAAGTGCCTTGCATAAAGCAGCAGCGTGGCCAACACGTTCACTGAGGGAGTGTGGGTACGCGTGTGACCTAACTCCTGTGCTTGGACCCACGCTGTCTTCAGCTTGTCCTTCTGGGACTCCTTTGTGCCCATATCTCCTGTCCTCACTACCTGCCTTAGTATCCCCATGTTCCTCACCTGAAGCCATTCTTCTGAAGTTCATTTTTTTTCACTTGTGAAAAAGTACACATCACATAAACTTCACCATTTTAAAGTCTACTACAATTCATTGACCTTTAATACATTTACAGTGTTGTGCAACTGTCACCACTATTTAATTCTGTAACACTTCCTCACTCCAAAAGGAAACCCTATAATTGTTAACTAGTCACTTCCAATTTCTCCTCTCCCTCCTCAGCCCTTTGCAACCACTAATCTGCTTTCTGAAACCACTAATCTGCTTTCTGAAACCACTAATCTGCTTTCTGCCTCAATGGGTTTGCCTATCTTGGGCATTTTTTATAAATGAAATCATACAATACGTAGTTGTTTGTATCTGGCTTCCTCCACTTAACATAATCTTTCTAAGATTTATTCGTGTTGTAACATGTTTTTCATCTTTCTAAGATTCATCCGTGTTGTAACCTCATTCCTTTTTAAGACTGAATATCATTCTTGTTTACCATATTTTGTTTACCTCGTCATCTGTTGGTGGATGTTTGGGTTGTTCCTACCTTTTGGCTATTGTGTATAGTGCTGCTGTGAACATTCTTGTACCAGTTTTTGTTTGAACAGTTGTTTTCCATTCTTTCAGGTATATAGTAATGGAGTTGCTGAGTCATATGGTAATTTTTTACTTAACTTACTGAGGAACCGCCAAAGTTTTCCACCATGGCTGCAGTTTTTACATTCCCACCGTGAAGTATAAGAGTTACCATTTTTTATATCCTCACCAGATCTTATTTTCCCTTTTTTTCTCCTCCTCCTCCTCCTCCACCTCCTTCTTTTCCTCCTCCTTTTTATTTATTTATTTTTTAATTCTTGTCATCTGGTGGTTTTGAAGTATATCTCACTCTGGTTTTGAGTTGAATTTCCATAATGGCTAATAACATTGAATATGTTTTCATGGACGGCCATTTGTGTATCTTCTTTGGGGAAATATGTGTTCTGGTCTTTTGCGTGTCTTTTTTGTTGTTGAATGGTAAGAGTACTTTACCGCGAACGCGGAGGGCGGCTGCCAGCCCGGGGCACGGGGCGCATATCTGGCTGAGCCGGGCGGGCACGCCGGGACCACCCCGCTGTGCTGCTGCTACCGCCGCCTCAGTCCGTCGCAGAGAAAGGTCAGCGGAAGAAAGCTCAGTCTCAATTGTGCTTCCTGCCTGTCAGCCTCTTGCCTCCCAAACGCATACATTTCCACTTGGTGTAATCACGCAGAAGGAGGTGAAAGGGACTCGGTGACAGATTCAGTTTGGAGGAGAAATAATCGTATTGGAACGTTTTCCTTGGGAACCGCTGTTTGCAGCAGCCGTGGTCTTTGAAAATTGCTATTGTTGCTGGCCTCGTATTCCTGGGTGTTTTGAGAGAAGGTTTGCCCGCCGCTGGGTCTGAACTGCCTGTCACTGAGGGCGCCTTGGCCTTTGACAAAATGAACACCCCGTGAGTGCTGGATGCCTGTGAGCTCCCCATCACTTTCGCTGGAAAGATGCAGAGCGGCGGCCTCTGAGAACCAGCGCTTTCCCCCTCATCTTGGCCTTGCCCTTCCTGCTCACGGTCCACCACGGAGACGTCCCTCTGCTGGAATGTCACATTTGTTTCAGTTACTACAGCCCCCGGCGAAGGCCCAAGTTGCTGGATTGCAAGTACAACTGCTATTCAGTGTGCGTCCAGCAGATAAGGACCAGCCAGAGGGACGTGTGGTGCTGCTGGTGCCGCGGTGTCATCAAGCTGCCCCGGCTTCTCCGTGTCGCAGCTCCCCGATGACCCCAAGGTCCTGGCTATCATGGCCATTCCACACACTTCCGAGAATACCCCATCTTCATCAGACTTCTCAGCAATGGGTGCTACATGCCGCCGCTGCCCGTCTCCAAGGAGCGTGTGCCGCTGCCGGGAGACATGAGCTGGCGCCTGCTGCCCAAGAGCCCGCAGAAGTCTGTCACTGTGGTGACCATCCCTGCCGAACAGCATTTTGTGGAAGGCGGGGCTCCCCAGGAGGTGGTGGAGGAGGAGCAGGGCAGGCGGGGCGTGGTGAAAAGCTCCACCTGGTCAGGGTGTGCACTGTCATCTTGGTGGCCTGCGTCTTGATCTCTCTCCTCCGCGTCGTACTCCACAGCATGTCCTGCATTTCTAAGCCCTTCACTGTGACGTCTTGTGGCTGAAGAGGGCTGCAGGGAAGTCTCTTGGGGGTGCCAACTCTGGGGTTGAGCATGTTGGTGATGAGATCCCACTGAGAAGATGAGGGGTGGACACTGACCATTTGGTGCTGAGTGCTGGCCTCTGGTTTGCCTCTTGATTTACCCCAAGACAAACAGGAAGGGCAGAAGGTGAGGTCTCAACAAGATACCAGGTGAATTGTTCTGCGTATTGATGGCAGCACCTTTGAAGGTGATTGCATGCATCCTTATAATCATGTATTCGATGGGCTGTAATTTCTGATTTTTCAAAATAATGTTATAAGATAGATGTATTCTACTTAGATGTTAGACTGTACAAGTGCATACAATGTAATCTTCTCTAAATGTGTTAGATTAAAACAAAGATGCTATGTATACAAGTAGAATTAAACCTGCAAATCCATGTAAAAATTCAGTTAAGACATGCAGTGCTGGCTTCTTTACTTACTTATTTCATTTTATTGAAACCTAGTCTTCATTTAGTTGCTAATGCATTTTATACATTTTGAATGGCACCAAAACAAAATAAGTCAAAATGGACAGTCTTTTTTTTTGGAGAAAATATTTGAACTAGTGTCTCCAGTGTGTTGTGTTTTGTCATGAACCTTCATTTTCTTCACTTGTAATTAGAGCTTGCTACGTGTTAAACTGAAAGCCCAGCAGGGGAGCAATAAACTGAAAACTCGTGAGAAAAAAAGAGTACTTTACATATTGTAGATACTAGATTTTTATTTAAGATTTGTAAATATTTTCTCCCATTCTGCAGGGTTTTTTTTTTTCTCTTGACAGTGTCCCTTGATGCACACATTTTCAATTTTTAGGAAGTCCAATTTATTTTTCTTTTGTTGCTTTTGGTGTTAAATCAGAGACACCATTGCCAAATCCAACTTCATAAGGATTTACGCCTATGTTTTTTTCTAAAAGTTTTCTAGTTGTAGCTCTTATATTTAGGTCTTTGGTCCGTTTTGAATTAATTTCTATGTATGGTGTGAGGTATGGGTCCAATTTGATTCTTTTGCACGTGGATATCCAGCTGTCCTAGTATGAGGTCCATTCTTTATGAGCATGCAGAAGCTAGACGCTGCACAGTAAA
This sequence comes from Cacajao melanocephalus, assembly GCA_963573385.1. Taxonomy (NCBI): domain Eukaryota; kingdom Metazoa; phylum Chordata; class Mammalia; order Primates; family Pitheciidae; genus Cacajao; species Cacajao melanocephalus. Next base: position 3,801 of record CAUYLG010063892.1, on the reverse strand, counting down.
GATTAGGGGTCACATACTAAGTCTTTTTTTTTTTTTTTTTTTGAGATGGAGTCTTGCTCTCTCTCCCAGGCTGGAGTGCAGTGGCATGATCCTGGCTCACTACAACCTCCTAGGTTCAAGCGATTCTCCTGTCTCAGCCTCTGGAGTAGCTGGGATTACAGGCGCATGCTGTCATGCCCAGCTAATTTTTTGTATTTTAGTAGAGACGGAGTTTCACCATGTTGTCCAGGCTGGTCTCAAACTCCTGAGCTCAGGCAATCCACCTGCTTTGGCCTCCCAAAATGTTAGGATTACGGGTGTGAACCACCGTGCCTGGCTATACTAAGTCTTTAACTGGCTCGGATAAAGAAACTGCTCACCAGGTTCTGCCCACACAGCCCCTTTGAAAAGAGCATCTTGATCTTTAGTGGTCTTCAAGTGTCTGAAGTTTGAGTGGCAACTTGCTGTGTCTTTCTTTTCCAAAGCTGGAATGAATGGAAATAAGTTAATTTAGTTATATTATGAAGGATGGTATCTAAATGCAAATACTATTATGCATTAACTTTCAAAGAGGCTACTAAAAATGTCCGCCAAGTTTCTTTTTTTCTTTTCTTTCTTTTTTTTTTTTTTTTTAGGTGGAGTTTCACTCTTGTTGCCCAGGCTGGAGTGCAATGGCGCAGTCTTGGCTCACCACAACCTCCACCTCCCTGATCCAAGCGATTCTCCTGCCTCAGCTTCCAGAGTAGATGGAATTACAGGCATGTGCCACCACGCCTGGCTAATTTTGCATTTTTAGTAGAGGCAGGTTTTCTCCATGTTGGTCAGGCTGGTCTCAAACTCCTGACCTCAGATGATCTGCCTGCCTTGGCCTCCCAAAGTTCTAGGATTACAGGTGTGAGCCACTGTGCCTGGCCCCACCAAGTCTCTTAAAGTGTGGGCCAGATATTAATATGTCTGCAGTCACTTAGGGGAGCTAATAAAAATACTTTTAAGATTTCTTATATTCTGATGTTCAGGAATGGTAGGAAGTGAAAGTAAAACAGCTAATAGAGGTCATTAGTGCCACAGCACTTTTCTACAAAGGTAGACAAATGACAAAGAAAGGTCAGGCTACCAAACTGATCCTTGGCTGCGTAGCCCTTCCATGTAAACAGTAGGTCCAGGGCAAACACACTGGTTTTAGATTTGTTCATGAACTCAAGTGAGATCAATGAATCCAGTAACCATCAGAAAGCTTTTTTCTTTTCCTCCTTCAAGCTATAATTTTATTTTCATAAACCTAAAGAGAATGAATTTTCATTAATTTTTAATTCTTCACTGCTTGGGCAAGGGGAGTGGATTGCTTTATTACTCATTAATATTGTGAGGCATACAGAATGCCTACTATATGCAGGGTTTCAGGTACAAAATGATTAAGAATGATCCTATAGCTTTAATAATTGTTTTAACCTTTTTATACATTTGGATAATATGTACACAGACAGATTCATAGTCACCCTACCTTATTTCAGACAGAATTTCAGGCAATCTTGCTATAAAAATCTTTTGACTTCTATATGTCTTGTTTCTGCTTTACCTGGTTCCTTAAGATAATTAAGAATTTAGGGCAGCAGGAGGAGGAGGATTTCTAGAGAGAGATAGAAAAAAGCCCCCATAGATGTCTTTAAGGTTGAGTATTAAGGAAAACAATCTAAAGTATTGTTAGACTTGAATAAACTATAAGATTCAGAATAAAAGTGAATCTATATTTTAAAAACATGTTTAATTTTGAAATAATTTTAGATTTGCAGAAAAGGTGCAAAACATGGAGAGTTCATGTATATCCTTTATCTAGCTTTCTCTAATAGTAACAATTTACAAATCATTATACAGTGATCAAAACCAGGAGATTAATATTGGTACAATACTATTAACCAAACCACTGATTTTTTTTTTTTTCACCAGTTTTTCTCCTAAGCCCTCTTTTCTGTTCCAGGATCAAATCCAAGATCTCGAATTACATTTACTTGGTGTCTTCTTAATCTCCTCCCATCTGTGATAGTTCCTCATTCTTTCCTTGGTTTTTATGACAAGTATTTTTGAGAGACACTGGTTATTTATTTAGTAGAATTTCTTACTTTGAGTTTGTTCAATATTTTGTCATGATTAGATTGAGATTGTGCATGTTTTTGCTTATTTTTCTTAAAACACAAAATGCTTTTGTGTCTTTCTCGTTGTACGGTATCAGAGGATACATGAAATTGATATGTCTTGTTGCCCGTGGTGTTAACCTTGATCACTTCATTAAGGTTGTGTCCATCAAGTTTATATGCACTGTAAAGTTACTGTTTTTTCTTTTTAATTGATAAATATCTTTGAGGAGATACTCTAAGACTTTGTTAATACCTGCTTCTTCCTGAACTTTTGCCCACTGATTTCATCTTTCATTGGTGGGCTCTTACATGCAACAATTATTGCTCTGAGATTTGCTTAATAGTGATTTTTTTTTTTGATTTACCACATTTTATCTGTATTTGTTGATTGGAAGAGCTGTCCCTTCTTGTGTGTTTATTGATCCAATTATTTATATCACTGTATTTTCATGGATGTGTTATTCTGTGGGTTATAAGCTCATACCATCATTATTTATTTTGTGGCTCAGGTTCCAGCTTTGACTTTGACTAATTTCCGTTTGCTTTCTACATCTTTTTAATAGAACCCATCCTTTTCTGAGTACTTGCTTCTTTTCTGGGATTACAATATATGCCAGGCTTGGTTCATCTTATATTGTTCCTGCCCCAGGCCTGGAATTAATGACTTCTTCATGGAATCTCGGTTTCTTTTGTCAGAGAATGATATTTGGAAATCAAGACCTGGGCTCTGGATATCTTATTGTTATAGTGATTGTTCCTAGGTCCTGTCAGCAAAGACATGTATGTATATGAACCCACGCATAGACACACATCTGTATTTATTTCTACATCTAGCTATCTGTATATATTTTCTAAACCACAAGTTCAAATTGACACCTCTAATTCCAATCCAGTGTGACATGTTTCATTCTAGCTCTCTCCCTTTCTTTATTTTTAAGTTTTTTTTTCTTGGACGCTGAAACACACTATCTTCACTTCAATCCCAGTAGACATGTAAAATAGTTATGGAATTGCCAATACATACCCCTGTGAGAAACAGATTCAATAACTAGAGGATGTTTATTTGCATTATTTTTAGTCTTCACAATATCCAGGCAAAATACTATTTTCATAAGTTAATAAGGTTAGTTTGTCCTGGCTCCTTCAGTGTGGTTAGATTATTGACTTGTAATGCAGTTAGATTTATTTGTTATGCATTGTATTCTCTTCACATCTGTTTGGTTTTAATTAATTACAGAGCTGAGGAGTATATGAAACATTGCTATGGTTCTAATAGTCAAAGCTATATAGAAAGATACATTCACAGTGGTAATGCCAGCACTTTGGGAGGCTGAGGTGGGCAGATCACCTGAGGTCAAGAGTTCAAGACCAGCCTGGCCACATGGTGAAACCCCATCTCTACAAAAATGCAAAAATTAGCCAGGCATAATGGCAGGTGCCTCTAATCCCAGGTACTCAGGAGGCTGAAGCAGGAGAATTCCTTGAACCTGGGAGGCGGAGGTTGCAGTGAGCCAAGATTGTGCCATTGCACTCCAGCCTGGGTGACAGAGCAAGACTCCATCTTAAAAAAAAAAAAAACTCTAAGAAATATTCTTCCTCCTTCTCCCTATTAACCCATTCCCATTCCCCCTCCTCTTTATAATATCCTGTTCTCACCCTCCCTGTATAGGTGTTCAGTCTCTTAACCAAG
>CAUYLG010063891.1:0-14332 GCA_963573385.1 Cacajao melanocephalus | reverse complement strand
CCTTTATTTTTCTCAATACCCTTTTTTCAAAAAAAAAAAAAAAAAAAAAAAAAAAAAAAAAAAAAAAAATCTTTGTGCAACACAGTATTGTTAAGACATAGTGTTGCCCATTCACAAGTTTCTAGAAGTTACTTATCTGTTATAACTGAAACTTTATATGCATTGAACAGCAGCTCCCCTTTTCTCCCTCCTCCATCCCAGCAACTACTCTCTGTTCTATGAGTTTGATTATTATAGATATCTCATGTAAGTGGAATCATGCAATATTTGTCCTTCTGTGACCGACTTACGTCACTTAACGTCATGTCCTCCAGGTTCATCCCATGGTGTCATATATGGCAGGATCTCCTTTATTAAGGCTGAATAAATATTCCACTGTACATAAATACCATACTTTCTTCAAGGTATATATATGTATATATACACAATTTGTAAGTCACCTCTTACAGTTAATAACAATGTATTCTTGAAAATCTCTCTCAGAGTAGATTTTAAGTGTTCTCACCACGAAAAATGCTAAGTATGCAAGGTAATGCATACATTAATTAGCTCAATTTAGCCATTTCACAATGTATATGTATTTCAAAACATCATATTGTACACAATAAATATAATTTTTGTCAGTAAAAAATGAAATAATTTTTTAAAGTTACCTCTTCTAAAATTCTTTTTTTTTTTTTTGAGACAAGAGTGTCACTCTGTTGCCCAGGCTGGAGTGCAGTGGCATGATCTCAGCTCACTGCAACCCCTGCTTCCTGGATTCAAGTGCTCCCATAATCCCACCGCAGCCTCCCAAGTAGCTGGGATTACAGGCACGTGCCACCACACCCACACCATGTTTTTGTGTTTTTAGTAGAGATGGGGTTTCACCATGTTGGTCAAGCTGGTCTTGAACTCCTGACCTTAGGTAATCTGCCTGCTTTGGCCTCCCAAAGTGCTGAGATTACAGGCGTGAAGCACCCGGCCTGTAAAATTCTTAATACTTCAGTTTATGTGTTCATAACAATAGTCCAACCTTCAAGGGTTGGTTTTTTTCCCCTATCTGAGACATGCTGGTACTGTAAAGCCCCTTCTTGTAGTCTCTTCTATCTTACATTCACTCAGCCCTTCCAGATTTAACTGAGGATTGAGTCTTAATTCTCATTTGCTTATTTTGTAAATTAATAGGAGAAATACCATATGTAATATTTCATGTCTCTCTGTTTCAAACCTCCTTTAACTGACAAATTATACTATCACACGTCAGTCTTTTTTGTGACCCACTATGTCAACATTCCCTAGAGGACAGAGTCTTATTGAGTGAAGTTTACTGTGACTGTTAGTAAGATGGTCAAAGCATGTGCCTAAAGAATACATACATGTCTTAATCATCTTGCCTCAATTATTGTCTGTATTGTCAAGTACTCTAAATCTCAGCAAACTTAGTATCATTAGTCGGTGTTCATCATTTGTTATGTAATAGTACATGACGCAATAATATCGTTACCTTCATCAGAGAGCCCAAGGGTAGAGAGTAGAAAAAGAAACGTGCATATATAACAAAGAAACTGGAATATAGGTTAAAAAATAAGAGAAAATATGACAAGCAATGGTTTTTCTTTTTAAATATTTTTTACCACACAAGAACTATTGGTAGCTAAAAACCACTGTAAATTATTTTTTTATGAGAAACATACTAACATTTTTTTTTCAGGTTTTCTAATCCCTTGTCTTAAATTATCTTGAGATTCTTCTGGTTACAAAATAGGAAAACTGTAAAGGAAAAGGCAGTAGCCCAGCAGTTGAAGAGCCAGTGTGTCATCAGCTGCTTATTTTCTATATTTTTATGTTCTTTGGGGAGCAAAAATAGAACTGGCATGTTTTGTAAGGTATTATCCCGACTTAAAAATTAAAAGAACACATCTGTTTTTAGGTTGTGGTTGTCAGAGGCTTGTTGTCACATTAGGTGATATCCTCCAGCCTTTTGTATTAGAGGTGACGTTATGGCTATCCATGTGAATGGATTTGTCCAAATCAGGCCTAAAATATCATACTCCATCTTTCTCTTTTTAGAACTGCCTTTGTTTGGAACTTCACCTCTTGCGTGTGACACAACCCTGATCTCTTCTTGTTCTCTACCTGGCACACATGCCCTTGTTCTTAAAAGTCTATCCCTAGGAGGCGTGATAGTTTGCTTTGATGGTTGCTGTTACAGCTCATTACTCCACAATTGTATTACTTCAGTGTATTTTTCTTTATTTAGAAACCATGAATACATTTACTATTTGATGGAACAGTTGAGAGACTTTTATTATAAGTGTCAGAAAACCCAGCCCACACTGGACTAAGAAAAAAGGGAATTTGTTGTGTCACGTAGTAGAAAAAGTCTAGCATTAATTGAAGATATCCTTTGACTTAGGGGCTTAAAATGCTACCAGAACCCTGTCTCCCAGCTCTTTCTTCATTTTTAGGCTCCCTCTGATGACAAGATGACTGTCAAAGTCTCCAGCTCCGTATCCTGCCAGATTCTAGTCAGCCTCAAAGACAGGCTTTTGGAACAAAGGTTCTGGGCCTTGCAGTCATTGACCAATTATGTCATATGCCCATCTCTACACCAGTAGCTCCAGTCAGGAGAAGGGAATGTACTGGCTTAGATCCAGGTCTTCCTCTGGAGCTAGGGAAGGGGTCAGCTCTATACAGTTCACATGGATTGGGAGCTTTTATGCAAAAATAAGAAACTTATTCTGTGTGCTTAAAAATAAGCAGTGCCCTCTACAAGCGTAAATGTCAACTGAAATCACCCATTGCAGGATCTTAGTGAACAGCCTACTGAATATGACAGTGTGGATGTAACACTTTGCTGGGTGAGATGTGCTCATGGAACATGGATGACAGAAGAATCCTGAAGCAGTTCAGTCTGAATAAAGAGGCTCCAAAATTACTGATTAAGTTAATCTTATTTTACATGTGTAGAAACTGAAGCCTGGTGAAGTCACTGGTTGACGCTCACATGAACAAATCAGAAGAACCAAGAATATAAACTAAATTTCTACTTTCAGTCATGATGGAAGGACTAGATTTACCTTCCCATCTTAGACAACTAGCAAACCAGAAAAAGTATATAAAACCACAGCCAGACATTGATCAATAGGTAGTATAAATGGTGATAACTGAAAGAAGGAACACAAACAACATGATGATTCTTAAGATCACTTACTTCTTGGAGGCAGTTTCCAGGCCATAGCACAAGCAGAGTCTTGTGGTCTCCCCCAGTCAAGGACAAAGAGATTTGGGCGGGGTTGGGAGGAGGTGCAAAGCAGCTTAAATGTGTGGGGCAGAGAGTGCCTGAGGAGACAGAGCTGCACAGGAAAAGCATTCTGAAGGTCTGTGGAAGAGCATTCTTGAATTTTTTGCTGAGGACTTACCTGCATATACATGGGAAGCAACTATTGGGAAACCACCAGAAAGCAATAGGCTAAACAATGGCTGAAACTCACTGAAGGCTGAGAATCATTCTACCCTCTAGTAGAAACAGAAAGAAGTCACAACATCGGTGAAGACTCTTCAAGAGGGTATCATATTACTAGTGTGACGAAAATTAACAGTAGCCTAAAGGCTGTAGTGAGGAAAGAAATGGAAGCTGTTTTTAAAAACTCAAACTCAATCTCTAGAGATGAAAAGTATACCTGAAATGAAAAATACACTGGATTATATTAACAGCATATTAGATACCACAGAAGAAAAGATTAGCAAACCGGAAAATAAAATAATGGAATATATCTAAGATGAACAGAGAATTAAAAAAAAAAAAAATGAACACAACATCAGTGACCAGTGGGACAAAAGCAAGCAGTCTTAACATAAGTGTAATTTGGGTCCCAGAAGGAACAATGATGGGAAACCAGGAGATAGAGCAATTAATTATACAATTTAAAGCTGTAATGACCAAAAATGATATAAATTTGATGAAAAGTCACAGATTCAAAAGTGCAGTGAACACTAAACAAGAAAAAAATATGGGGAAAGCAACATTAGGGCACATCATAAATTGCTGAAAACCAATGTGAAGGAGAAAATTGTAAAAGCAGCCAGAGAGAGAATATTTGGGGAAAGAACAATTTTCACCCTAAAGTGATACCAATGGGCCCCTGGTTTACAGTGGCTTATGATTTTCGACCTTATGATGGTGTGAAAGCATTATTCATTCAGTACAGTCCTGGATTTAGGATTGGGTTACATCTGTATAAACTCATCATAAATTGAAAATATCACAAGTAGAAACCCCACTCTCAACTTATGATATTTTCAACTTATGGTAGGTTTATTGACATGTAACCCCATCATAAGTCAGGTAGAATCCATGCTTTGCCTCAGCCTAAGAAGTGAGGTTGTTCATCCCTCACATAATGTATAGAGGATGTCTGTAGGATCTAGAAATTATACATTTGTTTGGTTTCTGTTAAATTTTATTTTCACATTTTAGCTTCATAATGTGTTTATAGTTTATGGTTTTATAGAACCTTAAATGTGCACACTCACACTCAAGAATACAATGCACATTTCTACTGTCTTTGTTAATATCTTTTAGGATTATTTTAGTGTAGGACAAATATGTCAACTTAGAGGAAACAAATTCTTTTCCTTTTTCACTGGTACTCACACATCTTACAAAGATTTTTAAAAAGCATTTGGGGGATGCACATCACATAAAAATGAAGAAAGAATGGCAGTAAAATTCTGATCAAAAAATATGCAAGACAATGGAGTGACATCTTCAAAGAACTGAAGGAAAACAAACCTGTTAATCTAGAATTCTATATCAAGCAAATATATTTTTCAGAGATGAAGAGAAAATATTTATTTTTTAAACAAAAGCTGAGTAAATTTATCACCAGGAGACTGGTACTACAAGAATATTACAGTAAGTTTTTCAGTCAGAAGGAAAATGACAGCAGGTGGAAATTTAGAACTACACAAAGGAATAAAGAACACTAGAAATAGTAAGCATGGGTAACTTTAAAAGATATTTTTCCTGACTTAGTATCTTTAAAAGATAGTTGACTTTTTAAAACAAAAATGGTAATGTATTATGTCGTTTATACAAGCAAAATATATAACAACAGAGGAGGGAAAAGTGTAAGCATACTTCATGTGTAAGATTCTTGTGCTGTACATGAAGTGGTATAATATTATTTGAAGGTAGACTGTAAATTAAAGGAGTACATTGTAGACTGGGCATGGTGGCTCACACCTGTAGTTCTAGCACTCTGGAAGGCTGAGGTAGAAGGACTGTTTGAGTCCTGGAGTTTGAGACTAGCCTGAGCAACATGTCAAGACTCCATCTCTGTTTAGAAAAGAGAAAGAGAAAAAATTAGCTGGGTGATGGCACATACCTGTGGTTCCAGCTGCATAGGAAGCTAAGGTGGGAGGATCACTTGAGCCCAGGAGTGTGAGGCTGCAGTGAGCTATGGTTGTGCCACTGCGCTCCAACCTGAATGATAGAGTGAGACTCTGTCAAAAAAAAAAAAAAAAAAAAAAAAAAGATGTATATGTTATATACCTTAGAACAAAAATGAAATGGATATAAACTAACAGTGGCGACAAATGGAATCATAAGAAATAGGCAGTTAATTCAGAGTATGTAACAGAAAAAAAAGGAATAAAGGACAAATGGATGCATAGAAAATATGTTGATAGTTACATTAAATGAAAATAACCCAAACACACCATTAAAAGGCAGAGATTGTAAGATTGGATAAAAAAGCAAGATCCAATGATATGCTGTGTACAGGAAACCCACATTAAATATAAAGGGTACAGAGAAGTAAAAGAAAATGATATACCATGTAGACAGTAATTCAAGGAAAATTGGAGTGACTGTACTTTTTTAAACATAATTTTTAGAACAAGGAATATTATTGGGAATGAAGAAGGTAAAATTCATCAAGAAGACATAACAGTTTAAAATTTGTATGTACCTAATAACAGGTGCAAAATACATAAAGCAACAGCTGAGCTGAGGGTGAAATAGACAGATTCACAGTTATAATTGGAGATTTCAACCCTTCTCTCAGTGATAGAATATACAGAAAATTAGTAATAATGTAGAAGACTTGAACAACAGTGTGAACCAATTTGACCTAATTGATACTTACAGAGTACTCCACTCACCAATAGCAGGATACACATACTTTTCAAATGAACGTGGAAGATTCACCAAGATACACAATATTCTGGACCATAAAACAAATATAGTCATGTATCATATAACTATTTCAGTTAACAACTGACCACAGTTATGACAGTGGTCCCATAAGATTATAATACCATACTTTTACCCTGTCTTTTCTGTGTTTAGATACGTTTAGATACACAAATACCATTGTGTTACAGTGGTATACGGTATTCAGTACAATAACATGCTGTACAGGTTTGTAGCCTAGGAGCAATAGGCTAGACCATTTAGCCTAGGTACATAGTAGGGTATACCGTCTAGATTTTGTGTAAGTACACTCTATAATGTTCACCTAATGAAGCATTTCTCAAAGAGTGTCCCTATCATTAAGTCACATGACTGTATCAATAAATATAGATGGTTAAAATCATACAAAGCATATCCTCCAGCCATAACAGAATGAAATTTGAAATCAGTAACAGGTATCTGAAAAATTTCCCACTTAAATAATATACTGCTAGTAACTCATAGATTGAAGAGGAAATCACAAGATACGTTAGAAAATATTTAGAACTGATTGAAAAATACAACATATCAAAATTTAGAGGATGTAGCTAAAGTAGTATTTACCAGGAAATTTGTATCATTAAGTGCAAATTTAGAAGTGGAGGAAAAAGGTCTTAAGTCAAAGATCTAAGTTTCCACCTTAAGAAACTAGAAAAAGAAGAACCAATTAGACCAAGTACATGAGGGAAGGCAGTATTAAAGGTAAGAGAAACAATCAGTGAAATAGGAGAAAATCAGTATCTCTTTTACTGGGATTTAAAAAAGGGTTTAATCTATATATTTTAATAACTCCCTGTGCATTTTAGTCAAACCTTTTTCTTACTATAATATAGGAATACTTGCATTCATATTGTAATATATGTTAACAGTACTTCTTCAGATGAGACTCTTATAACCAAGTCAAAAAGAAATTGAAACCTGGTTGTGTGGGAATATTCTATTGCAGACTTAGCTTCAAAGAACTGGGGATCACAAGATATTGTGAACTGGTCTGAGGGTTTTCTGTCTGTGTTCAGTTTACCTATCTATAATGTGGGTATAGAGATTTTCTGTCACTCAGCTGTGGAATTTAAGTGGTTTATTGCACAACCATTTATTTATTTGTTTGTTTATTTTCCTATTATATGTACATAACATAACCTTAGGGGACTGGTATTTCAAAGTATTGATTCACTGTGTTGATTTTTTTTTTTAACTAATGTTATTTGAATATGAACTCATTCATCGAAGTAATGAAGCTAGCTTTCTAAGTAGAAGTGTTTTAGGTTATGGCATTTGACATTTTTGAACCCTGAGCATGGTTCAGTTTGGAGGTAAAGCTATCAGAGGAAAATAAATTAAAAAGAAAGTTGCTTCTGAAACTTAAAAGAAGCTTAATTAAAATTATATATTTTATAATACTGCTATTTTGAAATGGAAAGTGTTTTTGAATTAATGGTTATATTTATTGTTTCATTATTATTATTATACAATCTGTACCTTGTAGCAGCTAATAAAAATAATCAAAGGATTGCTTTGAAAACTTTGATACTTCCACATCCAGATTCCTGGGTTTCAGATTGATGGTTCTGTGTTAAGGGGCCACTGTTTCAGCTCAGCACAGAACATTGATACCAGAAATTGTGTTTGTGTTCAAGAATTAATATGGTTTGTTTAGGATTCTAAGCAAGTTCTGTGCAAGTTTTGCATTCATTCTGTAATTTTAGATATATTTTTCCCTCAAAAACACAGTAGTGATTTGGAATGTATAGCTCATAAAGGAAACCATAAGAAATTTAAGCTCTGTTAATAAGGCCTATATTGAATTGTGCTGAATGTATTTTTATGAGTAGAATTGGTAAATTTATTTTTTCTGCACTTGTGTATTTAAATATTGTTTTGTATGCCAATTAACATAAACTATTTTTATAATCATGGGGGAGCAGAATTAAATTACTAATTGCCCTGGTGATTGTCCTCCTAATAGTCAGTATTGTTATAGTATGACCATATTTTACCAGTTTTTTCCTGTAGTTACTGCTCACATTTAAAGGGACATTATTTATTTGTGGTATGGTCGATGTATGTCTAGTGGGCTTTTATGGTATTTCTCTCCATTTTTAACAGTTTTCTTACTCTAGAAATTAGGTCACCAATTTTCTGTCATTTGTCATTCTGTTCAAAGCAATGCTTCTGACTGTGTTAACTACTTGTGTGGTTAAGTATGTGACTCACAAAGACCCTGCAAATCTCCCCTGTGTGACCACCTCTGTAGCAGCTAGTTGTAGAGGCCATTAGCACATGGGCCCCTTCCCCAGCTGCCTAGTGCCTCCCTCACTCCTGTCTGCTGCTGGCCACTGGGCACTTACTAGCCTTGGCCAGTGCTTAAAGCTGTGTTTCAGCAAGTGCCTGCTGCATTTCTTCTGCCTTTCCTGCCGTGGTCACCAATGACACATCCATTCAGTCAGGACAAGAAGACTAGGAATGGCCAGCATAATGTCAGTGCTTAACTGAACCCAAACCTCACTCTTTGTTATAGATTATTCCTCCAGAGTTATAGGGTGGTTAGTAGCTTTGACTAGATATAACTAAACAACAAGGGAAGAGGTATTGCCTTGATACTAAAGATACTCCTATAAGTATTCCTCCTAATTTAAGTACTCTTGTATGTATTTCTTGCTAATGATCATAGCCAGTATTATGCATTTCTTTTCATGGTGTAATAGTATAAATCAAAGTACTTTAAACTGAAGTGGTAAAATTAGGGTTTGATTTCTAAATTCCGTATCATATGGACCAAAAAGTTTAAGACCATCTTGGTGAGACAAACATTGGTCACTTAAAAGAGTGCATTCTAGTTACCCTAAACATAAAAATGGGGGAAGAAAACACTTTTCCTGCCCAGCTGCCTGCCTACCTACATTCATTTCATTTTGATTTTGTTCATCTGTTCTCTCCCTTCATCACCCAGTACTGTGCTGGAGACTGACTCATCAGAGTCCCAAACGAGAAGCTGCAGCTGAAATGTCATTGCCACCTTCCCAAGCAAAATTTTATTTCCTGTAATGTTCATATCACCTCCAACGTGGCTTACATTTGCAGTAAGCTTTGCAGGCATGCTCCTTGGCTATTTTCATCCAAGCTTATTTCTAAAGGTAATGTTTTGGCTTGAAAGGAATAATGAAGATTAATGGTAGATTTTTCTTTAATTTCCCGTGTCATGGATTTCTTTTTCAGTTTCTGTTACTGGCATTCATATTGGAGATATGAATGCTGTAAACATGCTGAGAAGCAGGGAGTCTGTTTCCTTGTGTAAGCCAGAGTTTTAGTCTGAATAATGGCAAGCCTAATAAGAATGACCAGTTTTTACCTAGGTCATTTCCCAGGAGACACATGACACTTGGACTGTGCCATATGGGCTTCTCAGTAGCCCACCCTCTCCCACCCTGTCTGTCCTTTGCAGCCTGGTTCTGACCAATGCCTTCACTGATAAGACTGTGCTGGGGATCCATTAATTAATCCAGTCTTTCATCTCTGTTTTTAACAGAGAGGTTAGTGTGGAAGGAGTTGTTCACAGGTTAAAAGCAACCTCAAATGTCATGGTAATAAAATTGTCTTTTTTCCAGTTGCACAAGAGGGCTTTAAAACCAGTTCGTTTTGCCCTTTGTTCATTAAAGTGTGATTCATGCCATATACTGTGTCACTTTCATTTGTCAAGATGGACCAAAAGCTTTGGAGGTGGCCTAGAAAAAAATATCTGTGGCCCACTTAGAAGGTTGCTTTTCTTGGGACCATTTTTGACTTTACTAATAATGTAGTGCGCTGAAGCTGATTGTTCTTTAGAATTATGGCTTATCAAGCACCATACCCAGAGGAATGGGTTGCAGATTTCTAAGGGGTGTGGCAACTCTAGGCAAACATTGTTCTCTGTTGTGACCTAGAGCTTCAGGCCCAAGCCCCTGCACTCCTTGTGAACCCCTCATATCCTACCTAGTTCCTCAGAATCCTGCTATGCACAAATAGTCTTCAAGATGCAACTTATGGCCTTTTAATTATATTTTGAATGTTCATTACATTTGGATTCCATCATTTTTAAAACAGGTAATTAAAATACAACAATGTCTAGTGAAAATGTCTGCAGATGTCAGTGCCTGTAGAATTATCTATAGGAAACAGCACCTATTTCCATCATGCTAGATGGAGCACTACAACTGAAAAGCTATTCTAAGTTGTATAATTTGTGCAATTGATTTTTTAAAGATATCTTTTTCTGAGTTGGCAAAGTATGTGATGTAAACATCACTGATAATGTAAAACTGCATGTAAAGTGAAACATCTAGATAAAGCATAACCACCCACTTAAAAAGAAAATATTCATCCCTTTAATGTGCTTGACACTGGCTGGTATAGTATGATTTTATAATGTATCAGCCAAAAAAGAAACTTGCTTTGAAGTCCAGCAGCCCTTCTCTGAATTCCTGGCCAATTTTAGCTCCAGTTCCTATTCCCCACTTTCCCAAAACTCCTCATTTGCTTCATAACTGAACTTCCTGATGCTCTGAGACCATAGACTTCCAGGCATGAATTCCCAAATCTTTCTGACCCCAGCTCCGCCACCAGTCCTGCACAGCCAGCCTCTCTTCTCTTACCCTCTTCCCTCCCAACTCAGGGAGGGGGAAATTGATTTTTCTTGTAGTCAAAGCTGATTGCTCTGCCTTAAATTCCATCTCCAATATTTGACTTCTCAGGAGACTTGCTCCATCAGTGACCTTCTCTTTCTTATGAGTCAGGCTTCCCCTTCCCTTCCGCAGTCCTCCCCACCTCACTTCCAAACCAGTTTCTCTGCTTTTGTACCTCTGTTTGTCATTCTTCCCCAGTCATCAGACCTTAAACCCTGACAGGCCAGTTTCTTTCCCTCTCCATTGCCTCTGATTCAATTAGTTACCAAGCCCTGTTGATTGCACCTCCTGAATAACTCCAGTTTTTCCCTTTTTCTCAATCACCACTGCCTGAGTTCAGATTCACATTGTTATCTAGGTGACTACCATAGCACCACCCTACGTAGTCTGTCTTCCTTTAACCTTGCCCCCTTGACTGTGTCACTCTCCTTAACAATCCTCAGTGGCCCCACATTGCTCACTGGGCAGAATATAAATGTGCAGGCATTGAAAAGGCCCTGTCTGCCTCTCTCATCTTCTGCCAGGCCAGTCGTTTCCACTCCACCCAGACTGAACTTCCTTGCAGTTCCCTAAACACCACATTGTTTCTGTCATGCCTTGTGTCTTTGATTTTTCTTGGAACAGCCTTTCCTTGTGCACCCCACTCCAACACACACACACACACACACACACACATACACACCCATTCTGCCCCACAGGCCTGATCAACTCACCTGGATAAGGACTTAGCTCATGGGTTGCATCTCTTCCCAGCTTCTCTCACACTTTGCATATATTTTGATTAGAGTATTTTCACACTATGTTTAGTAGGAGAAACGCTTTTTTATTTTTGTATAGGTCTTCACTTAATAAATGTTTATGAATGAATAAAAATGATTAATTAATAAAATCAGTATTTGTTTTGATGACCTTTAGGGGAATAAAAAAGATTCAAAGGCTACAGTAATCAACTTTTTACAAATACAATCTAGTGTCATTGAGTCATAGAGGTTACAGAACAAAGGAAACTTAAGATATATGGATTTTAGATATAAAAATTCAAAAGGGAATCCAGTTAAGCCCTGTTACACAAATAGAAGTTGTGTAAGCTGCTGGTTCTGCAAGGCCTATTTCTAGAACATTTTCATAGAGAACTACATAAGCTACCTTTTAAATGATTAAAAAAAAATTCAGCCTCAAATGTCTCAAGATGCCTTCATTAAAAAGCTGTCCAAGAATGAACTATATAAATAACAATCTCCTAAAGATTGCTTTCTGAGTTACGTATATGATCCTTTAATTGGAGAACATAGGGTCTGCTCGGACAGTTAAAATCCTCTCTTCAGCGTATGTAATATAAAGAAATATACCAGGCTTTTTGAAATGCCACATTCATTGCTGCTTTCAGGAAGATGAAGAAGGGATTGGTTCTATTATAACAGCTCAGTAGCCAGTGCCTATTTGTTTAATAACAAACAAAACACCATCTACTCTTTTTGCTCTCCCTGTGTAACTTTCAGACACTTTATCATGAGATAACTGGTAGGCACAAAGTAATTCCTGGGACTTCCTTCATACTTTCATTGCATCTTTATTTGCCTTACTGTGATACTGATTATCCTGAGACTTGGCAACCTACGAGTTTGTGTCCCAAAGACTTTCTCTCAAAGTAGCTTCATGATTCTGTCGCTGTTTCATGATTATATAACTCTCTTTCTGAATCAGCACTGTCTATTTCACTCATTCCCATAAGAATAAAGCATGGTTGCATGCTTTATCCAGTTTTACTCACTCTGAAGAACACAGGGACATTACAGAGTATCTGAATGTTGATCTTGGGCTCCGCTTCAGCAACTCCAGGAAATACTTTGAGTTTACGGGCTCTGAACATCGTTAACAATCCAGAGGCAACTGTGCCTGCATTCCTGACCCTCCTCCATAAAACACATAGAAGGGATTATGGCCTCCTTTTCAAAATCAACATAAAATTTTGTTCTCAGGCTCAGTTGGCAACGACCAAGAGTCACAAGCACATCCCTACTCTGAATGAACCCAGGGTTATCCACTGCAGCATTATATGGATATTCGGGCCAGTGTAGTGTTTTGAATTCTGATATACTATGTTTAGTTGATACTTAAATGTACATACATTTTATTTTCCATTTTAATGTCTCTGAATTTCAGATTTATCTTATAGTCAGTGGCTTGTCATAATTTAATTGGCATGGTTTTTCTAAATGGAACACATAATAGTGTCTTATATTCATGGCATTTTCATTTGAAGAAATAAGTTTCATATGTGTATCTTAAAAATCATTTACTTGGTTTCTAAGACTTAGTCAATACATTAATATAGCGTTTGTAAAAATGACAATCTTAGCTGTGAATTATATTATGTGCAGTACTGGTTTTGGCAGATATTTATGTTGAAATCAAATTGTAATTTACTGATAATATTAAAGATTTTATTCTTTATTAATGTTTGGAGTTTGGATTTCATTGCCTCTGCAAAAATATTCTACCAATATTTTTCTATCTGAGTTAATCTAGAATGCCTTTTCTTTCCTATATGTAAAAGGGATAGTTATCTTAACATATGAATCCTTTCTTCTTTGGGGATTCCTTTCTTTTTCAAGGAAGATAAAAGTAGAAAGAACCTTTATGAGCTGGAATGGTTAATGAATAATTACTGTACTCAAACAAGGTTTCTGATGAACAGTAGCTTCTGCATTTTTTAAAATATATTCATTCTCTTTGCTAACATAATAAATACCAAATGTTTTAAATGGAAATTGGACCTTTTTGATGATTCTGATGTGACCTGTCAATAAGTATCACCTTTAATGTCTGTGATCCTACTCATGGTCACAGAAGGTAAATTATCTGAAAAAATCCTGACAAGGCCCAAGACATACTCTATATGGCTGTTCATGCCTTTTCATGTCATAGTACTGTAGAAATAGCATAGTACATAGAAGTGCCAGTATTTGTATAGATTAGAGTGCTTGCACCTGAGGGGACATTGGAAAACTCCACTAAGTAAATAGTTTTCAAAAGTTAGTTACAGAAAATTAATCTGATTTATCATTCCTAAAACAAAGAAGAAATCAAGCTCTGAAAAAAATGTTAACTGCTTGTCAGTTTCACTCAACCAAGGTTCTTCTAAATGCAGCCATGTTGCCCCTTCATTACTGTGGGCTGGTCCTGTAATCCCAGCACTTTGGGAGGCAGAGGCAGGCAGATTGCTTGAGCTCAGGAGTTCAAGACTAGACTGACCAACATGGTGAAACCCTGTCTTTACAAAAAAATATAAAAATTATCTGGGTGTGGTGGTGTGTGCCTATAGTCCCAGCTACTCAGGGAAGATCACTTGAGGGAGGTTGAAGCCGCAGTGAGCTGTAATAGCACCACTGTACTCCATCCTGGGTGACAGCGAGACCCCGTCTCTCTCTTGATAGATAGATAGATAGATAGA
>CAUYLG010063890.1:0-152022 GCA_963573385.1 Cacajao melanocephalus | reverse complement strand
TCCAAGAAACTCTGGTGGGTGTGGCATGTAAATTGAATGAACCAAGGTAGTGGTGGTTGCTGTGAGCCAATATCATACCACTACACTCCAGCCTGGGTTACAAAGCAAGACTCCATAAAAAAAAAAAAAAAAAAAAAAAAGAAGGGAACTGGCTGCATCTAACAGCTTATACTTGTAGATGCAAGAGCAAAAAAAAAAAATGACTTAAAGTTGGAAGTTATATTTAAAGGGGAAGCAGAGCATAAAAGTTTAGAAAATTTGCAGCCTTGCGGCAGAGAAAGAAGAAGGGGTTCAAGCAGGCTGTGGAGCAACCACTTGCTAGAGAAATTTGCATAACTTAAACGGCAGCCAGATGCTAATGGCCAAGACCATGGAGAAAATGACTCTAAGGCATTTCAGAGATCTTCTAGGCAGTCCTTCCCATCACAGACAGTAAGGCCCTAGGAGGAAAGAATGGATTTGGGGGCCAGAACCAGGGTGGGTGCCACTGCCCTGAAGCTACCCTAGGACACTGCTCACCCCAGCCATGGCTCTAAGGGGCCCAGGTACAGCTTGGGCCACTGCTTCAGAGAAAGCAAGCTGTAGGCCTTGGCTACTTCCACATGGTGTCCACTCTGTGGACACACAGAGTGCAAGGGTGGTGGACGCTTGGCAGCCTCTGCCTAGATTTCAGAGGATGTATGAGAGAGCCTGGCTGTCCAAGCAGAAGCCTGCTGCAAGGGTGGAGCCCTTACAGAGAACCTCTATTAGGGCAGTGTGGAGGGGAAATGTGGGGTTGGAGGCCCCGCGCAGTCTCCACTGGGGCACTGCCTAATGAAGTTGTAGGAAGACAGTCACTATCCTTCAGATCCCAGAATGTTAGATCCACCAGCAGCTTGCACTCTCAGCATGGAAAAGCTGTGGGCACTCAACTCCAGCCCACAAGAGCAGCCATGGGGGCTGAACCCTGCAAAGCCATAGTGGCAGAGCTGCCCAAAGCCTTGGGAACCCACCCCTTGCACCAATGTGCTCTGGATATAGGACATGGAGTCATGTATTATTTTGGAGTCTTACCAGAGACTGGGAAGCGTAGTCAGGGTGGGGGGTGGGTGAAGGAGAAGTGGGGATGGTTAATGGGTACAAAAAATAGAAAGAATGAATAAGAACTAGAATTTGATAGCACAACAGAGTATTATAGTCAATAATAATTTAATTGTACATTATAAAGTAACTGAAAGAGTATAATTGGATTGCTTGTAACACAAATGATAAATGTTTGAGTTGATGGATACCCCATTACATATTGCATACCTGTATCAAAATATCTGATGTATGCCATAAATATATGCACTTACTATCTATCCTCAAACATTAAAATAAACTAGTACCTGAATGATCATAGTAGCATTATTCACAATATTCCAAAGTGGAAACAACCCATATGACAATCCATTGTTGAATGGAAAAACAAAATTGGTGTATCCACACAATAGACTATTATTCAGTCATACAAGCAAATGAAGAAATGATATACACTACAATGCAAGCAACTCTTGAAAACATCATGCCAAATGAAATAAACCAGAAACAAAAAGTCACATACTGAATTAATTCATTTATATGGAATGTCCAGAATAAGCAAATCTATATGTTAGAGGGTGGGGAATGGGGCATAGCTGCTAATGGATAAGGGTTGTTTCTTTTTGAGATGAAGAAAATGTTCTAAAATTAGATTGTGTTGATGGTTGCACAACTCTGTGCATATACTGGAAACCACTGAACCGTACACTTTAAATGGGTGAATTTGGATGTATGTGAATTATATCTCAATCAAGTTATTTTTTTAAATGGCCTCAGAGGAAGCAGAGATACTGAAGGGTATAGGAGAAACTTCAGCCCTCTTCTTTTCATGGGTAGAATAAGCTCTTTACAAATCCTACTTCAGAGAACTTGTCTCTGCAGCCACATTAGTTTTTTCTTTCTTTTCTTTTTTTTTTTTTTTTTTGGAGGCAGTCTCACTCTGTCACCTTGGCTGGAGTGCAGTGGCACAATCTCACTGCCACCTCCGCCTCCCAGGTTCAAGTGATTCTCCTGCCTCAGCCTCCCAAGTAGCTGGGATTAAAGGCTTCCGCCATCATGCCCTGCTAATTTTTGTATTTTTAGTAGAAACGGGGTTTTGCCATGTTGGCCAGGCTGGTCTTGAACTCTGACCTCAAGTGATCCACCCACCTTGGCCTCCCAAAGTGCTGGGATTACAGGCATGAGCCACCATGCCTGCCCTACATTAGTTTTTTTCTAATGCCTTATTCTTTCTATCCTAAGATAATTTATGACCTAACTGCCAGACTTTTGAATTTTCATTTTTATTTATTTAATTTTTTTTGAGACAGGGTCTCACTTGGTCACTCAGGACGAATTGCAGCAGCGGGACCATAGCTCAGGGCAGCCTCAAGCTCCTGGGCTCAAGTGATCCTCCCACCTGGGCTTTCCAAAATACTGGGGTTACAGACCTGAGACACTGTGCCAGGCAGACTTTTTAAAAATGACTGTCCTTCCCTTCTAAGTCACCCATTTATTGGGGTCACTGACCTGAGACAGTGCTCTCTTCATGCACTTTATGAGATATTCCCTGTTCATACCTGCTTGGTTCCAAAAATTAGTTTTAGAAAGTATGTAAACAATACCTACTGGGTTTCTTGGTTTGTTTTTTGTTTGTTTGTTTTTGAGACAGAGTCTCACAGGGTTACCCTGGCTGGAGTGCAGTGACGTGATCTCAGCTCACTGCAACCTGCGCCTCCCAGGTTCAAGCGATTCTCCTGCCTCAGCCTCCTGAGTACCTGGGATTACAGGTGGCCGCCACCATGTCCCACTAATTTTTTGTATTTTTAGTAGAGATGAACGCCTGACCTTGTGATCCACCCGCGTTGGCTGCCCAAAGTCCTGGGATTACAGGCATGAGCCACCGTGCCCAGCCAACAATATCTATTGTTTTAAAAAATACATAAATAGGCAGGGTGCGGTGGCTCACGCCTGTAATCCTAGCACTTTGGGAGGCCGAGGTGGGTGGATCATCTGAGGTCAGGAGTTTGAAACCACCCTCACCAACAAGGTGAAATCCCATCTCTATAAAAAAAAAAAAGAAAAACATAAATATATGGCCAGGCATGGTGGCTCATGCCTGTAATCCCAGCACTTTGGGAGGCCAAGGCAGGTGGATCACCTGAGCTCAAGAGTTTGAGACCAGCCTGGCCAACATGGTGAAACCCCGTCTCTACTAATATATAAAAAAATTAACCGAGTGTTTTGGCAGGCACCTGTTATCCCAACTATGCGGGAGGCTGAGGCAGGAGAATTGCTTGAACCCGGAGGCAGAGGTTGCAGTGAGCCGAGATCATGCCACTGCACTCCACCTGGGCGACAGAGGAAGACTCTGTCTTAAGAAAAAAAAAAAAGAAATTACTGTTCTCATTTTTTAAAGTTAAACTTTGTGTTTCGAGATCATTATACGTTTTCATGCAATTGTAAGAAATAATAGAAGGATCCAGAGTGCCCTTCACATAGCTTCCCTCCATTGATAACGTCTTGCAAAATTACAGTACATTATCACAATCAGGATATTGACATTGGCACCGTTGAGATATAGAACATTTCCATCACCACAGGGATCCCTTTTACAGCCACATGCTCTTCCGCCCAGCCCCACACTCCCTTCACTCCTGGCAACCACTGTCTGTTCCCCATCTCTATAATATTATCATTTCCAGAATGTTCTATAACAGTGGTCCCCAACTTTTTTGGCACCAGGGATGGGTTGGTTTCATGGAAGACCATTTTTCATGGATGTGGGGGATGGGGGTGGTTTTCAGACGAAACTGTTCACCTCAGATCATCAGGCATTAGATTCTCATAAGGAGTGTGTAACGAAGATCCCTTATGCGCACAGGTCACAATGGGGTTTGCGCTGCTGATCTGACAGGAGGCGGAGCTCAGGCTGTAAACCTCGCCTGCAGCTCACCTGCAGCTCACCTGCTGTGCAGTCCAAATGAGCCACAGCCAGTAGCAGTTTGCAGCCTGAGGGGTTAGGGACCCTTCTTCTATAGGCTGGGTGCAGTGGCTCATGTCTGTAATCCCAGTACTTTGGGAGGCCAAAATGGGAGGATCACTTGAGCCCAGGAGTTTGAGACCAGCTTAGGCAACATGGTGAAACCCTAAATATACAAAAAAAAATTTTTTTTTTTTTGAGACATGGTTTCACTCCGTCATCTGGAGTGCAGTGATGTGACCTCCATTCACTGCAACCTCCACCTCCCAGGTTCAAGCAGTTCTCCTGCCTCAGCCTCCTGAGTAGCTGGGATTACAGGCACTCACCACCACACCTGGCTAATTTTTGTATTTTTAGAAGAGACAGTGTTTCGCCATGTTGGCCAGGCTGGTCTTGAACCCCTGACCTCAAGTGATCTGCCCACCTCAGCCTCCCAAAGTGCTGGGATTACAGGTGTGAGCCACCACACCCAGCCACCGTCTCTACAAAAAAAAAATTTTTTAAACATTAGCTGGGTATGGTGGCACTCACCTGTGGTCCCAACTACTTGGAAGGCTGAGAGGAAGATCCCTTGAGCCCTGGCGGTTGAAGCTGCAGTGAGCCGTGATCATGCCAGGGCACTCCAGCCTGGACAACAGAGGAAGACTGTCTCAAAAAAAAAAAAAAAAAAGAATGTTCTTTAGATGGAATCATGCAGTGTGAAACCTCTTGATTAGCTTTCTTCACTCAGCATGAGTCTCTGAAGATTCAGCCAGGTCACTGCATGTATCAATCATTCATTCATTTCTATTGGTGAGTAATATACCATGGCCTAAACTTACCAGTTCATTTAATCATTCAGACATTGAAGGGTGTTTGGGGATTTTCTTTCCAGCTTTTGGCTACTACAAGTAAAACTGGCATACACATTTCTGTACAGGGTTTCTTGTGTCCCAGTCTCATTTTCCCAACTGATCCTGAGGCTGTAGCTGGTATTTATGAGTTTTCTTTTTTACTTCTCATTCCTTTGACTTAATAATAGGTAACATTTATAGAGTGTTTATTACATGCCAGACCTTGTTCTAAGTGCTTTATGAGTATCACTCATTTAATTCTCAAAATTACCATTTGAGATATTATTATTATCTCAATTTTATAGATGAGGAAACTAACGTAAGAAAAGGCACATAGCCAGGAGTGTTAGCACACAGATTCAAACCCAGCCGGTCTGGTACCAGAGTGCCGCCGCTTAACCGCTATGCTAATACAGCCAGAACTGAAGATGGTTGGGGTTCTTTCCTCATGGCGTGACCTAAACCTTCACTCCTAAAGGACCTGAAGTCTTGGTTATCTCATGCATTCATCTGCTACTAACCTTAACCATTGGGCATGGTGGTACAGGATATTCCCAGGGGCTGCTCGGGGTTGCACCCATCCTCCTCCCTGACCCTGCTGTGTGACAGCCACTGTATTTCCTGTAAATCATCAAGATGTCACGATTGATCATCACGGCTCGCATCTCCTCCTCCTTTTCTGCCTGTTGACTCAATGGCATAAGGAGCCCAGAATAGCGAGGTGGCCGTCTCAGGTTGCAGTTCAATGCTTATTTTTGTGGAAGCAAATCTCCATAGGGTATCAAACCTCCAACCTAGCAGAGCTGGGAGTCATGGGACTGCAAGGGAAAATGTTGTGAATGGGTCATCAGGTGCAATGGCGAGAACCCCAGTCCCACTGCTACCTCTCTGATCCTGGGCCCATTATGTATTCCGGCTGAGAGAGAAATGGTGCTGCAGAATGGTTGCAGGTTCAAGGCATAAACTGCATTCTGTGGCCAGCATTCCGACCTCAGAAACTTTTGCCATAACTGAGTGTTCCCTAAGGCCAGCTGCCTCTGAGGGACGAGGTACAGGGTAAGAACTGTGACTCCCATGGGTTCACAGCATGGACTCGGAGCCGTAGTGTCCTGGGTTCAAATACGGGCCTCTCTACTCAATTAAAACTGACTTCAGGCAATTTATGAAACTTCCCTGTGACTTGGTTTCCTTATCTGTAAAGCGGAGCTAATTATACTGCCTGGCTCTGTGCGGTTGCTGTGAAGATGGGTTAACACGTGCAGGGCTCTTCACAAACTGGACATCGTTACCAGTCTTTCACTGTGCAATGAGACCCTTTGTCAGAAGTGGTAACTCAGTGTGGGGCACTGTGCTAGTGTATGAGACATCCAGGATGCCCAGAGATGGTGGTGGTGGCCGTATCGGGTCAGAGAAAGCAAATCCAAACCTAGAAATATGAAACTGCCTTCTACGAGGTGAGCAGATCACGAGGTCAAGAGATCGAGACCACCCTGGCCAACATGGTGAAACCTTGTCTCTACTAAAAATACAAAAATTAGCTGGGCGTGGTGGCGTGCGCCTGTAGACCCAGCTACTCAGGAGGCTGAGGCAGGAGAACTGCTTGAACCCAGGAGGCAGAGGTTGCAGTGAACCGAGATCGCACCACTGCACTCCGGCC
Organism: Cacajao melanocephalus; assembly: GCA_963573385.1. Classification (NCBI taxonomy): domain Eukaryota; kingdom Metazoa; phylum Chordata; class Mammalia; order Primates; family Pitheciidae; genus Cacajao; species Cacajao melanocephalus. The sequence goes on along the minus strand of CAUYLG010063890.1, from coordinate 145,511 downwards.
TGGTGACAGAGCGAGACTCTGTCTCAAAAAATAAAAAGAAACTGCCTTCTAAAGATGCATTGCTGCTCCCTCCATGTTGGCTGGGAGTAGTGGAAACAACCCTTCCCCAGGTGGTGGACTGGTGTGGTAGTTTCTGTGCCTTCAGCAGTGGCTCCAGCTGGGTCTGATTCAGAAAGAGGAAGTCCTCTGCTTTGGCCACCACAACCCCTTTGTTCATGGAATATCTAGTGAGAAAACAATGACATCCACAAAACAGGTTTGCCTCACCCTCCATCGTCACGAGCATCCTCCAGGGAGAGGGCCTGATGGTGAATGGCCACACTAGACACAAATATTCTTGCATTCTGAGTTCTTCCATTCTCAAGCCTTCTTCCCAAAGCCCGTTTCACCAGCCCTTTGATTTTGTTCTATTCAAGTCTGTACACCCAGACAAAGCATCGGCCCTGCTCATGAGTCAGGGCAGACCCTGGGGCTGTGTCTCCTCCAAGGCATGTGGCCAATGCAATGCCAGATTCCACCTGAAATGCTGCCCACTAGAGCATTTGCCTTCTCCACTAACTTCTTTTTTTTTTTTTTGGAGACAGAGTCTTGTTCTGTCACCAGGTGCCAGGCTGGAGTGCAGTGGCGTGATCTCGGCTCACTGCAACCTCTGCCTCCCGGGTTCAAGCAATTCTCCTGCCTCAGCCTCCCTGGTAGCTGGGACTACAGGTGCATGCCACAATGCCCAGCTAATATTTTTGGATTTTTAGTAGAGACAGGGTTTCACTATGTTGGCCAGTATGGTCTCGATCTCTTGACCTCGTGATCCGCCTGCCTTGGCCTCCCAAAGTGCTGGGATTACAGGCTTGAGCCGTTGTGCCCGGCCCTTCTCCACTAACTTCTAAGGCCATCTCTCAGAAAGTCTTTATTATTTTTTACATCAAGAGGCATTTCTAATTATCTGCAATTTAATAAAAAGACCACTCATTTTCTTTCCTTTCTTTTCCAGAGACAGGGTCTTGCTCTGTCACCCAGGCTGATGTGCAGTGGTACCATCGGCTCACTGTAACCTCAAACTCCAGATTTCAAGGAATCCCCTGCCTCAGCCTCCCAAGTAGCTAGGACTACAGGTGTGCCCCACCATGCCTGGCTAATTTTATTTTTAAGAGATGAGGTCTCCCTATGTTGCCTAGGCTGGTCTCAAACTCCTGACCTCAACTGACTCCCTTGCCTTGGCATCCCAAAGCGCTGGGATTACAGGAGCAAGCCACAACACCCAGCCTGAAAATGAAAATCATAATTAGAAAATTCTATGTTTAAAAACTTCCATTTCTGGCCAGGCACAGTGGTTCATGCCTGTAATCCCAGCACTTTGGGATACCAAGGCAGGTGGATCACCTAAAGTCAGGAGTTCGAGACCAGCCTGGCCCACATGTTGAAACCCCATGTCTACTAAAAATACAAAAACTCAGCTGGGCGTGGTGGCACAAGCCTGTAATCCCAGCTACTTGGGAGGCTGAGGCAGGAGAATTGCTTGAACCTCGGAGGCGGAGGTTGCAGTGAGCCAAGATTGTGCCATTGCACTCCAGCCTGGGCAACACAGTGAGACTCTATCTCAAAAAAAAAGACACATAACATTAAATTTACCATCTTAACCATTTTTAAATGTATAACTCAGTAGTGTTAAATATTTCACATTGTTGTTCAACAGATCTCTAGAACTTTCTCAGAAGGGCTTTATTGCTGCAACAATAACAATAAAACAGTGTACATTAGGTCTGGGTGCTTTTCTAAGAGCTTTATGTATATCATCATGTAATTTTCAAAACACCCTATAAGGGGGGTAGATATTTTACTTTCTTTCTTTTAGAGATGAGGAAACCAAGGAACAGAGAGGTTAAATAACTTGCTGAGATTCATAAAGCTAGTAACTTGTGAAAATGGAATTCTCACACACTGTCTGGTTCTAAAATTTTTGCTGTTAATCTTTTTTTTTTTTTTTTTTTTTTTTTTTTGAGACAGAGTCTTGCTCCGTCGCCAGGTGCCAGGCTGGAGTGCAGTGGTGCGATCTTGGCTCACTGCAACCTCCGCCTCCGGGTTCAAGCAATTCTCCTGCCTCAGCCTCCCGAGTAGCTGGGACTTCAGGCACACACCACCACGCCTAGCTAATTTTTGTATTTTTTAGTGGAGATGGGATTTCACCATGTTGGCCAGGATAGTCTTTATATCTTGACCTCGTGATTCACCTGCCTCAGCCTCCCAAAGTGCTGGGATTACAGGCGTGAGCCACTGCGCCTGGCCGCTGTTAATCTCTTAATGATAGACCACTTCTGGCTGGTGATGGTATTTAGTGGAGAGCCAGCCACCTGTAACCCAGCCTAGAATGTTTCTCTTCTTCTCCATACCCTTCATGTGTAACTTCTGAAGGCCTTGGGGTGGATGGAGGTGGGAGAGGGTATTGGCAATACTGGGCGAGCCAGGCGACTGCGCAGCTTCTCTCTCAGGCTTATTTTCAGGCTCAGCCCAGTTCTACTTGAGGAGGGGGAGCTCCTGGGCTTGGTTCCTGGGTTGGCTAGGTGGATCAGAGAGTCTGCAGTTCATAAGGAGGCTTGAGTCAAAGGCCACCTGGTGTCCCGTGCTCCCACGTTTGGTTTCTCTGGGGACCCAGAAGCTCAGAAGAGGCTGTTTTTCAAGGGAACTGTTACTTGCTGAAGTGGGCTGGGCTCAATCCTTTGGGGTCACCCTGGGGACTCTCCTTCTGGGTCTTGCCTGCCTCAGCCCATGAATCACCCCAACTCATCGCAAGGCCCCAGTGGCAGAAGTGGTTGCAGCCAGAGAGCCCTTCCTTGTCCTGGATCCCACTCGAAGGACACTGCCTCCACCCCTCAATTCCTTGTGCTGCCATGGCCCCACCAGCAGCGCTGGACCCTGGGAGCTTCTGCAGCATCGTGACCCACCCACACACCAGCCTTGCCTGCAGCAACCAGAACCGGCTCCCTACTTCTTTGTGTTGGAGTCCACCGGCACACCTGGCTGTGTCCAAGGTCAAGTCACAGACTTGATCGCCGCAGCAAGGAGGCCTGAGGTCTGGGAAGGTGAGTATCTGGCCTTTTGCCTCCCATCCAGTATAGAAAGGGCTGAATGTGCTGGCCAGCCACCCAAGCAACAAGACACAAAAGCATTCTGTCTGCAGGGCTATGAAGTTATGTGCCTAGAGGTTCCAGGCCAGAGCCTGAAGCTACTGACTGGCTTCAGATCCTGTGCTCTGCTACTCACTAGCTGTGTAACTTTGAGTGGGAGACTTCCCCTTTCTACGCCGTAACTTCCTTATCTGTAAATTGAATGTAATGAAAACATCCACTTCATAGCAATGTTGTAAACCCTGTGTAAATAAGGCAGAGCACGCAAAGAGCTCAGAGAAGTACCTGGCACATGGAAAGCTTTTACATGAGGGGGATGTGGTTCTCTTTCTTTATCCCTAAGTGCTTCGAATAATACCACGTATTTAATAAATGATAGCTGTTGTTTTTTTTTATTATTACAGATTGGGTATCCTTTATGCAAAATGCTTGGAACCAGAAGTGTTTCAGATTTCAGATTTTTTTTCAGATTTCAGATTTTTTTTCAGATTTTGGAACATTTTATATATTTATATATATGTAATGAGGTATCTTGGGGATGGGACCCAAGTCTAAATTCAAATTTATTTATGTTTCATAAACACTTTATACACATAGCCTGAAGGTAATTTTATACAATATTTTAAACAATTTGTACATGAAACAAAGTCTTGACTGTGACGCAACATGTGAGATCAGACATGCAATTTTCCACCTGTGGTGTCACACTGGCCCTCAAAATATTTCAGGTTTTGGAGCATTTTGGATTTCAGATTTTCAGATTAAGGATACTCAACCTGAACCTATTTCTTTCTTTCTTTTTTTTTTTCTTTTTCTTTGAGACAGAGTCTCGCTCCTTCATCCAGGCTGGAGTGCAGTGGCTCAATTTTGGCTTGCTGCAACCTCCGCCTCCCAGGTTCAAGTGATTCTCCTGCCTCAGCCTCCTGAGTAGCTGGGATTACAGGTGAGCGCCACCACGCCCGGGTAATTTTTATACTTTTAGTAGAGACAGGGTTTTACCAGGTTGGCCGGGCTGGTCTTGAACTCCTGACGTCAGGAGATCCACCCGCCTCAGCCTCCCAAAGTGCTGGGATTACGGGCGTGAGCCACCGCCTCTACCTGACTTATTTCTTGCCTACTTATGCAGGTATTTCTATGGGACTGCATCCCAGAAATAGAATTCCTAGGTAAAACAGTATGCACAATTTAGTTTTTGTGAGATATTGACAAATTGTTTTTGTTAGTAAGGCATCAATTGACACTCTCATTAGTCCTAAATGAGTGGTCCCGTTTCCTCAGATTCTCACCAATACTAGATTTTAACCTTTACATTTTTTGCCCATCTTATAGGCAACAATGTTATTGTATTCTTTCACTATTTCAATTGTTTATACATGTATTTCAAACTTAATATAAAAATTTTAAACTATATGATTGATATATAATGTGAAAAATAAAAATTGCTCCCTGTGATCCAGTTCTTCAGGTAATCACTGTTAGCTACATTTGGCATGGTAAGGGAAGCTTTGTCTCTACAAATCCTTTTCTTTTCCTTATCTTATTTTATTTTATTTTATTTTTAAATAGGATCTCTCTCTGCCACCCGGGCTAGAGTGCAGTGGTACAATCATGGCTCACTGCAGCCTCAGGGCTTAGACAATCTTCCCCCTCAGTATTCCCTCCCCGCCCACAAAGTAGCTAGGACTACAGGAGCCTACCACGTCTAAATTGTTTTAATTTTTTTGTAGCGAGGGGGTCTCATTATGTTGCCCAGGATGGTAACATAACTCCTGGGCTCAAGCAATCTGCCTGCCTCAGCCTCCCAAAGTACTGGCAACACAGGCCAAAGTCTTTTCAATGAACATATAGCTGAATAAATAAATAAAAATAAATTTAACTACTTCAAACTATATAGCTTAATTTTTATACAGTTTTAATTAAAATGAGGCTGGGCACAGTGGCTTATGCCTGTAATCCCAGTACTTTGGGAGGCTGAGGCAGGCAGATCACCTGAGGTCAGGAGTTCAAGACCAGCCTGGCCAACGTGGCAAAACCCCATCTCTACTAAAAATACAAAAAAATTACCCAGGCGTGGTGGTGCATGCCTATAATCCCAGCTACTTAGGAGGCTGAGGCAGGAGAATTGCTTGAACCAGGGAGGTAGAGGTTGCAGTGAGACAAGATGGCACCACTGCACTCCAGCCTGGGTGACACAGCAAGACTCTGATCTCGAAAAATTTAAAAAAAAATAGAAATAAAATGAGATTATTCTTTCTGATTCCCCCCACCACCACCACCACCACATTTCTTGGATAGCCTTCTGCGTTGGTATATAGAAAACTATACATTAAGGTGCTTAGTGTTTCATATGATGGATATTCCATAATATATTTCACCATTCCCCAATTGGTTGTTTCTAACCTTTCAATATTATAAACATTGTTGCAATGAACATCCTATTAATGTATGTATATACTTGTCAAATTCCATAAAGGAGATCGCTAGAAGTGGATTTCCATTTCAAATGTTGCTAGATGTTGCTAAATTTCCTTCTAAAAATGTTCCGCCATTTTATAGTCTTGCCAATAGAATTCAAGAGTGGCCCTTTTCCCCAAACTCCTTCGGATCCCGCATATTATCAATCTTTTTATTTTTGAAAATCCTATCTTTTTGTTGCTTTAACCAGCATTTCTCTAATGGCTGATGAGACCAGGTATGTTTTCTTATGCTTATTAGCCATTTATATTGTATTTTTTCATATTCTTCGAATGTTTTTGTTTGTGTAATTTATCTTTTTCCAACTGATTTGTTAAAGATCACTGCATATTGGAAACAGTCATTATTTTCAGTTTGAGTCTTTTTAAACTTTGGTTTCTGAGCAGCCTTTTGAAAAGTTGAGAAAGGAAATCTGGGGTTCCCATATCCCACATAGCACTTTCAGCATTCCTACACGTGGATGTGACCCTGAGGAGATTGTAGAGGAAACCAGACGGGCGGATATGGTGCAGCAAAGACAGCAGATCCAGGACGGGCAGGGAGGCCCTTGCCCCGGCCTCCTCCTGATTCCATGTAGACCTGAGGACATGTCTCCCAAAGTCTCTGGCCTCCTGTCCTTCTCGGACCCTGGGAGAAGAATACTCCACCTTCTTCTCAGACAGCGTCCAGGTGCTGAGGTGAGAAAGCGAGGGCCTGGGCTCCCCAAAGAAGGGGATTTGTTTCTGCCCGTCCTGAGCCTTAGTAGAGAAACTGTGACTCAGGGATATGACCCCAGGGACCAAAGATCCTTCCCACCCCTAAATGGAAGGGCTTTTATTTTCCTTTGGAAATTTTATTTCAAGTATTGTAACATGTTCAAAATGGAAGCTTTATTAGGGGTTTTGATGGCTTAATTTGGGCCATTACCCAAGACTGATGTAATTCTTTCTTCTAGAGACTCTTAAATGAATGGGTGCTAGCCAAGTGGGCCTCTGTAAAGGTGGAGATTATTGCATGAAAGCCATTTTATGGCTCTTGTCTCAGCTCTTCTGGAGCCAGGCTTGGCACAGGAGGAAGGCTGGAGCGGGCGTTGGTGATGGCAAGCGTTACCTATGTCCCTGTAATCAAAGTTGCTGCTACCTCTTCTAGTCTGCATAATTGGTTTTCAAACCCACCTCATTTTTTCTTCTTATACATGGGTAACAAGATACATACTTTCTGTTCTAGTCAGACCCTTCTTTTTCCTTTCCTTTTCTTTTTTTTTAAGAGACAAGGGTCTTCCTATGTTGTCCAGCCTGGACTCAAACTCCTGGGCTTGAGTGATCTTCCCACCTCAGACTCCTGAACAGATGGGACCATAGGTAATTTTTTTTTCATAGAGACAGGGTCTCCCTATGTTGTTCAGGCTGGTCTTGAACTCCCTGGATCAGGCAATCTTCCTGCCTTAGCCTCTCAAACTGCTGGGATTACAGGTGTAAGCCACCACAGCCAATCTGGAATTCCTGTCTTAAAGAGATATATTCTGAAACATTAAAGCAATGTTCCAAAAAATTAGGGTAGAGGGAGGCTAGGAGGCATAGCTGAAATAAAATGGCACATATATATATATATACATATATATACACATATATATATATACATATATATATATGTATTTTTTTTTTTATGGAGTCTCCTCTGTCACCCAGGCTGGAGTGCAATGGTGTGACCATAGCTACCTGCAGCCATTGTCTCCCAGGCTCAAGCAATCCTCTGCCTCAGCGTCCCTAGTAGCTGAGACTACAGGTACACGCCACCACACCTGACTAATTTTTGTATTTTTTGTAGAGAAGGTGTTTCACTCTGTTGCCCAGGCTGGTCTCCAACTGAGCTCAAGGGATCCACCCACCTTAGCCACCTGAAGCTCTAGGATTACAGGTGTGAGCCACCTCACTGGTTTATTCTTCCTTTTCTTTAAAGGATAGGGAAGGAAGATAGCCAAGATGATAATATTTGCTTTTTATTTTTTTTTTAATTTTTTTAAATTTTTTTTAAAGATGGGGTTTCACCATATTGATCAGGCTGGTCTCGAACTCTTGACCTCAGGTGATAAGCCCACCTCAGCCTCCCAAAGTGCTGGGATTACAGGAGTGAGCCACTGCACCCAGCTTTATTTGCTTTCTATTCTCTTTTTTTTTTTTAAGTTTTTTTTTCTTTGTTAACATTTGCTTTTTAAACACCTTCTGTCCCTCACCTTAGCCTCTTCCTGGGTATCATTAGGTCCCCGGCCAGTCTGCAGTGCTGCCCACTGGGAGGCATGCTTCTGATAAAACTGAGTGGCGCTGCAGTACCAGGAGCTTAAAGTGTCACCACTCCAGAGGCGATCACTGCAGCTGGGAGGTGAGAGGAGGCCACCTCGTAGTAACACAAAGACATCAACTGCTATTGGTGAAGTTTCAAGCTTCAATGGCAGGTCAAAGGGAGCATATATCTGAATGGATTGGTGTGGGGAGAAAATCCTCCAAGTGGCTCTCAAATTATGTTTTCTATAGACAGACCTGGCAGAAGGCATTAAAAAAATTATTTCTCTTCTCTGAGCCATGTTATTATCCTGAGCAGGAGGCTTTGAACTCACTGTCATTCAGAGACAATGCAGTTAAGTGTGGGCAATGGAGTGAACTGGGAAAACTGTTTCCTGCATGTAAGATGAAGACAAAGGCATTTACCTTTCCAGGTGTACCATGGGAGGCTGAGGCAGGAAGATTGCTTTAGCTTGGGAGATCGAGGCTGCAGTGAGCTGTGACTGCACTACTGCACTCCAGCCTGGGCAACAGAGCAGGACCCTGTCTCCAAACTAACTAAATAACTAAATACAAATGTATATAAAGTAAAGTGAAAATGGAAAATCTTCTCCCTCCTCTCATTTCTCTCTCCAAAGGAAACACTGTTAGCACTTAGATGTATATTCTTCCAGTCTTTTTCCTGCAGCACAAAGGATCTCCAACTGTTCCTCCCTACCTGCCCCATGAAGACCTAACTGCCCAGTCCAGGAAACAATAGCTTCTTCACTCCTCTCCCCGTTTCAGAGAAAGAGTCCCTCTGTCTTGGGACTTCCAAGAAGCAAAACCCCACAGTTTTCCGAATGCTCCCTGTTTCCTCTGCCTCCCCACTCCCGCTTCTCCCCAAACCAAGCAGAGCAAAACGAAATACAAAACAGCACGGAGCAACTGGGAAACCCAGGAGCTCTGCGGCCAGATGATCTCAGTGGGAATCCTCCGGCTCTCTCTGAGCCTCAGTTTCTTCATAGGTGGAATGGAGTGCTGCCTACGAGACTGTGGGACAGTGTAAATGGGATGATCCGGGCAAGGCTGGTGCACACTCTGTGGTTCATACCTGTTCATTCTCCTTTTTGCCGAACGTCGCTCCCTCTTACTAAACTGTTACTACTTCCTTTCATTTTGGTTTATACTATCAAGTTCCTTGAATTTAATGTGTTTTAGTTTAGTTTAGTTTTTAGAGCCAGGGTCTCATCCTGTCACCCAGGCTAGAGTGAAGTGGCTTGATCACCGCTCACTGCAGCCTCGAACTCCCAGGCTCAAATGAGCCTCCCATCTCAGCCTCCGGAACAGCTGGGACCATAGGTGCGGGCCACCAGGCCTGGGCCTTTTAAAATACATATATATATATATATATATACACACATACATATATATATATGTATATATATATGTATATATATATGTATATATATATGTATATATATATATGTATATATACACATACACACACCTATGTGTGTATGTGTGTGTATTTTTAAAGATTCCCTCTTTACCATCTCCCCTCCCTTTTCTTCTCTGTGTTTAGCCTCTTTCCTCTCTTCCTCATCTCACCCATCAGTGATCTCAGGACCTGGTTGAAGAGGCCCAACGTAATCTGGCTGAGAGTGAGGGGAGAGGGAGAGGAATGAGCAGCAGGCCCACCCTCCCCACACAATGAGGTACCAGCCGCCACCCCCTTGGAACACACTTCCTGTCGGTGCAGGTCAGGGCCAAAATCAGAGGGAGCAGCATTTACACCACGTGGAAGAAAACTAAATCTCTAACCAATGTAAGTCTCACAGATACTGACTGATGTCTCACGTCTCTCTCAAATGTGAAAAAGCAAGCTGTGCCCCCACCACCTTGGGCACACGGCGTCAGGACCTCCTGAAGCTGTGTCACAGTGCGTCCTTAACCTCGGCAAAATAAACTCTCTAAGCTGATTGAGACCTGTCTTAGATATTTTGGGTTCACAATAATCATCTGATATTTCAGCTGTCAGCATGATAATCCGCCTCCTCCAATACCATGCTTTTCTGGGGCTTGAAGCAATAGAGAAGAGCGCAGACCCCACCCACCCCAGCCTTCCAGGAAACCTCCTTCAGGAAGGAGGGGTCCAGCATGGTGGTAGTGCCCACCCGTCCAAAGTCAGCAGAGCTGGAGCCAAAGTCCGACCCTCTCTGCAGGGATCTGCCCAGAGCCCAGATGCGGGGCCGGAAGCTCGAGGCTCTCCAGAGCCAGCATCCTGTGCTGTGAATCCGGGTTGCCCAGGTCTGGTTGACCTCAGGCAGGGGAAGAGCAGATCAACTACGAGAGGGAGCCCTTAAGCTCCTGGGAAGCAAAATTAGAGTGCTTAGGAGCTAATGGTGATGATTGGGGTGCAGCTCTCTGCCACCTACCCAAGTTCTGTCTCTCCAGAAGAAGCAACGATGCCCTGGGGGCTTCTCTCTTCCCAGCTTGACCCCTCCACCTTTACTGCCTCCATCTGCAGCCCAGATTAGGACAACTTCCCCAATCACCTTTCCAGAGTTCAGGGAGAAAAGCCACAGGCAGAGGTGAGGGGTGCCATGGAGCAGCCGTGGAGACAGCGGGGTCAGGGCTCAGGAGCCTGAAAGAGGGAGTCAGTGACAGACCAGAACAAACAAAATAACAGCTTTCTTTTTTTAACTTAATGACTCAGTAATTTTATTTTATTTTATTTATTTTATTGTACTTTAGGTTCTGGGGTACATGGGCAGATCATGCAGGGTTGTTGCATAGGTACATACATGGCAATGTGGTTTGCTGCCTTCATCCCCCCCATCACCTATATCTGGTATTTCTCCCCTCATTATCCCTCCCCACCCCGACTCAGTAATTTTGGATGAGAAGGTGGGGATAAGGTTTCTTTCTCTTGCAGATCTTGGGTGGGGGACTACCCCAAGCCAAGAAGCTGGAGAATAGAGAAGAGGCAGATGCAGACCTCAGGAGGAGAAAGAGGAGTGCCAGAGGGAAGGATGAAGGCAGGGTGAGTGGAGGTAGCCAGGACAGGAGGAAGCTGGCAAAGACAAGGAAGCAGCCTTTGGGGCCTCCCCCACAAGGCTCTTTGATGCCTGGTGGGCTGATGGCGCAATGGTGATGATAGACGCAGGATGGAGCCAAGAGGGGTCAAGCGGCGCTGGGGATAAAAGAAGACTCCTGCTCTGGGCAGCCACAGAGAGTCTTCTCTGATGGGCATATGATCCCTCGCTGATGGGAGCCAGGAGGACAGACACCTACTGCACCAAGGCCCAGTTTTGCTCCCCTTTCCTCCACTCTGGTTTGGAAACCCCGTCTTCTACTTGCAATCTCGAGCCCAGACCTTATTCTTTTATCTACCCAACAAAAACTTCACCCCAGAGCTTTTTTTTTTTTTTTTTTTTTTTTTGAGATGGAGTCTTGCTCTGTCACCAGGCTGGAGTGCAGTGGCACAATCTTGGCTCACTGCAACCTCCGCCTCCTGGGTTCACGTGATTCTTCCACCTCAGCCTCCCGAGTAGCTGGGAACGCAGGCGTGTGCCACCACACCCGGCTAATTTTTGTATTTTTAGTAGAGACGGGGTTTCACCATGTTAGCCAGGATGGTCTCCATCTCTTGACCTCGTGATCCACCCGCCTCAGCCTCCCAAAGTGCTGGAATTACAGGCATGAGCCACTGCGCCCGGCCACCCCAGAGCTTTTATCCAAAAAGTATGACTCTCTGGAATCAGATGGCAATCTTAGGGGAGAGGTGAGCCTGGCCGTGGAGGTAGCAGCAGATGGGCCCACAGTCCTGGGTGCCCCTAAAGGCCAAGAGACAGGTCCAAATACAAAGATGAGCATCTGGAGACACAGGAACATGTATATACGCAGGCCCACTCAAGCACACAGCTGCACAGGCACACACTGCACATACACAGGCACTGTGCACACGTCCACACAGGCACAGATACTCTGGCAGGCACATGCTCACAGAGGCGTGCACACACACACAAGCAGAAATACACACAAGTACACGCACAGGCACATTCGTACAGGTGGAAATTCACACACAGGCACAGATACACACTCATGCAGGCCCATGCACGAGCAACATACAGGCATACAGGAGCACGCACATGCCCAGACACACAAATTCACACACACCCAGGTACCCACTGAAGAGCACAGCTGGCCAGGCTCGGTGGCTCACGCCTGTCATCCCAGCACTTTGGGAGGCTGAGGCGGGTGGATCACCTGAGGTCAGGAATTTGAGACCAGCCTGGCCATCATAGCAAAATCCCTTCTCTACTAAAAATATAAAATTAGCTGGGTATGGTGGCAGGCACCTGTAATCAGGAGGATGAAGGAGTATCGGTTGAACCTGGGAGGAAGAGGTTGCAGTGAGCCGAGACCGCACTACTGCACTCCAACCCCAGCAAGAGTAAGACTCTGTCTCAGAAAAAAAAAAGCACGGCTCCCACCCCTGCACACTTAAACACATACATACACACCCCATAATTCAAACACCAGTCGCCCCAGGCAACTTGAGAGTGTCCTGGCCAGCTGCCCCGAATAGTTCACTCTGGGCTGCAAACCAAGCCCTCCTCCTGCCCTGCCCCACCCCCAGCTGGTTGTATAAATTCCCTCCCTTCGCTCCTTCCCTGGAACAGCAGCCTCTGACACCGGCACAGCAAAGCTGCCACGATCCGAGTGTACCAGTCGGCAGCATGGGTAAGGAGACGGGTTTCCATTCACACACCGCCTGCTCTGTCTGCCCCTAATTTGGAGGGCGCTCCTCCAGAAAATACTAGAAAACCTGAGTGGGGAGCCGGGGAGGGAGCGGTGGACTCTGCTTCATTCTCCCCAGTCTGCACCTCCCCCACCACCACCCTGCTGCATTTCCCAGCTTAGCCAAACTTTCTCTGAGGAAGGCGGGCAGAGGCACTGCTGGGAGGTGGGATCCTGGGCCCCCACTTGGCTCCATCCAGCAGAGGCTGGGGCCAGGGTGCCTTTCTGCAGCTGGGAAATTCAGATGGGGGGCTCTGAGAAGACGCCACTAGGTCCCTGGCCCTCACATAGGAGAGAGACGATCCTGATTTCAGCCCTGGGCCAGCTTTGTACTCCAGGGAGGTAGGGAGCCCAAGCCTTCCGTGTCCAGGTCACCCTCTAGCTACTCCACACAGCAAAGCTCTTTGGGAGGGAAATTGGAGACCCCACGCTGTCTCGCTGGGGACCTGTTTCCCCCACCCCCGAAGTCCCCCTTGGCCCTCCTATTCCTCTATCGGTGGGCTCCCGGGTGTCAGGCTGAGAGGAATTGAGGTTTGGTTGGGAGGTCCTTCCCCACTCAGGCTTGGCTCTTCCTGAGCTGGCAGAATGCCCAGCAGCCAGCCTGGAGTGGAATACCCACTTGAGCTTTCCCTGGGTCCAGCCTCTGCCTCCCAGGTTCAAGTGATTCTCCTGCCTCAGCCTCCCAAGTAACAGGGATTACAGGTGTACACCACCATGCCTGGCAAATTTTTGTATTTTTAGTAGAGACAGGGTTTTGCCATGTTGGCCAGGCTGGTCTCGAACTCCTGACTTTAGGTGATCTGTCCGCCTCAGCCTCCCAAAGTGCTGGGATTACAGGCGTGAGCACACAGTGCTGGCAGGTACCTTTGCCACTGCCCTTGATGTCTCCCAGGGAGCTGATCATCACCTCCCCGCTGGCCAGGCAGTGGGTAGTGTGGAGAAAGGCCAGTTCACACTTGGCATGGATGTCCTTGGGTTCAAGGACACTTTATGAAAGGATTTTTGAATATATTGTCTTATTTGTCCTCCTTATGTACCCAGAGAAGTAGGTGGAATATCATTATTGCCCCCTCTTAGTAACTGAAGAGGAGAAAATGGAGAAATAGGGCATGAAACATGGGATTTGAAACCAGGTTTCCAGACCCTGAATCACTTGAACCTGGGAGGCAGAGGCTGCAGTGAACCGAGATCGTACCACTGTACTCCAGCCTGGGCTACAAGAGTGAAATTCTGTCTCAAAAAAAAAAAAAACAAAAAAACGCTGTGGCTGCCTCTCAGCTTCCTAAGTCCCGGGACTGAGGCGAGTGGGAGTCCCGGGCCCAGTGGAGGCCCCTCTCTGCCTACTCCTGGCTCCCCACTTGCGGCCCAGCTGTGAGGGCAGAAGCTGGAGTGGCCACAGGACAAGGCGGGAGACAGGGCCCAGGCCTGTGGACTCCACTCCAGGGTTTCTTTCAGCCTGCAGCCCATTCTGGGTTATTCTTTAGCCACCTCCCCCTCCACCTTTCCCCAGCCAGCCCCAAACTCTGATGCTGGGGTGGGGGCCGCTGTCACGCTCCTGCCTTCCTGCTCATCTGCTGACTTCCTCCTGGAGATTAGCGTGGCCCCTCTTGCCAGACTTCAGAGATAGGGAGGGTTGCTCCCCACCTCTCTGGTGGGCAGGCCTCTGGGCTCTCCAGAGTTGGGCCAAACGCTTATTTTCCAGATAAAGGAAGTGGGGGCCACCCAGGGATAGAAGCTGGCCTGAGGACTTCCAGCTGGAAGCCGCAGACTCTCGGTTATGTAATCCAGGCTCTAGCTATCGGCCTGGGCTCAGGACCCAGGGGAGAGAAAAGCAGGAAGTGGCCTCCCCTGATGTCGAAACCTCTTGGTGGACGGAGCTGAGCAGGGGCCACCCCCTTTCCCTGAGAGCGGCTCCTCCGGAGCAATCCCCTGGACAGAGCCCAGGCGAGCGCAGAGCTGAGCGCTTACCGCATGCTCGCGTTTACTGCTCGCAGGGGCCCGCTGTGGAATTCTTATCATCTCTAGTTCATAGAGGATGCAGAAACTGAGGCCGAGGAGCTTCAGTACACTGCCCAAGCTCCCCTGGCTGCTCAGGGGCCGGCTGGGGTTGGGCCCCGAGTCCGTGTCGTATTCACTACACCACACGGCCCCGGCTGCATCAGCCCTCCTCCCGCCCGCCCGGGCCCTGCAGGACTGTCTGTCCACCTTTGGGTCATGTGTCTCCAGCTCTTCCCACCAAAACCTCACGCTCATCAGGGCTCTTGGCGGGGTGGAAAGGACAGGCCGGAGCAATGAGGCTGGCGTGAGGGCCTAGGACAGCCGCCCCTGCCCTGGCCCGCTGGGATGTGTGCTGCAGGACGTGGGGAAGGAGCCTTCACCCTCCGGAGCACGGCCCAGTCAGTGCGCCCCATTGCTTCCACAGCTACGAAATGTGGGAATTGTGGACCCGGCTACCCCACCCCTCTGGAGGCCATGAAAGGTAATTGCCCATGGTCTGAGAGTCAGCGCGCTGCTACTGATTCCACAGCTGGGGGTGGAGGGACTTCACCCTCTGGCACACCCAGCGCTGCCCCTACCTTTCCTTCCCACCCTGCCATCCCCGCTGCCTGCTTTCTACCCTGCAGGTCCCCGGGAGGAGATCATCTACCTGCCCTGCATTTACCGAAACACAGGCACTGAGGCCCCAGATTATCTGGCCACTGTGGATGTTGACCCCACGTCTCCCCAGTATTGCCAGGTAAGGTGGGGCTTGGACACCAGCTACCTTGAGACCGTAGCTGCCCTCATCCCTGGCCCTGGGGCTGCCTTTCCCAGCTCCATCGTTCTTGGCCCTCCCTGGGTATGGTTGCGCAGGCTGTTCACTGCACAAGGGAGAAAGGAAGTGCCGAAATCCAGCCTGTGCTGCGCCGCCAAACCAAATGGGTCCGCAGGGGCACCCCTTCCAAAAGCGGACAGAGGCGTGGCCTGGGCGAGCACCACCTCTCCCCGCATCCTAGGTCATCCACCGGCTGCCCATGCCCCACCTGAAGGACGAGCTGCATCACTCAGGATGGAACACCTGCAGCAGCTGCTTCGGTGACAGCACCAAGTCTCGCACCAAGCTGGTGCTGCCCAGTCTCATCTCCTCTCGCATCTATGTGGTGGACGTGGGCTCCGAGCCCCGGGCCCCAAAGCTGCACAAGGCACGTCTTCCGCCCTTGCCAGCTCATTAGACCATAAGATACCTGCCACCCCAGGCGGTCTCCGGGCAGGAAGCCAGCCCTAAACCAGCAACCTCCAGCTCTTACGCAGGATCTGGCTGGGCAGAGGGAGGGAGGTTGACCTCAGAGCAGAGTCTACACAGACATTCTGGGTTGTCATCACCCTCCAGCACGGTGGCCAGAGCACCGGAGAAGAGAGAGGAGGCTCCCTGTTTTACTCCGAGAGAGGGAGGGAGCCATTTATTCCCCCATGCAGTTATGAGCTCAGGGCTTCTCTTAAAAACTCCAGTCCCTCCCACATTTTGTTCGGTACCCTCTTGGTGCCAGACTCTCACTGTGTTGTCTGCTGGGAATACAGAGTTGACGCTGGTGTGGGCAGCCCAGGAGGAGCCTGTGGTTTCACAGGCCTGTGTGTGCCTTCAGGACACGTGGGGAAAGGTCAGCACTTTCTGCCTGGGCAGTTATTAGCAATCTCTCTGACTTTCCCTTGCTGCTCTGTAGAAGTTACCAGACTGGATCTTTGTCACATACCCACAGGGAGAGTTGTGTCCCCGTTTTTTGTTTGTTTGTTTGTTTGTTTTGGTGTTTTTTGAGACAGAGTCTCTCTCTGTCACCCAGGCTGGAGTACAGTGGCACGATCTTGGCTCACTGCAGCCTCCGCCTCCCGGGTTCAAGCTATTCTCCTGCCTCAGCCTCCTGAGCAGCTGGGACTACAAGCACGCACCACCACGCCCGGCTAATTGTTTGTACTTTTAGTAGAGACGGGGTTTCACCATGTTAGCCAGGATGGTCTTGATCTTCTGACTTCGTGATCCGCCCATCTTGGCCTCCCAAAGTGCTGGGATTACGGGCGTGAGCCACCACGCCCGGCCTTTGGGTCCATGTTTTGAAGGAAGAGATGACAGTCAGGAGATAGAAGTAGGGAAGTAGGGAAGTATGGAGGTTAAGAGCAGAGACTCCCAGCCCTGTAAGATTCTGAAACGATTGCCCACCCCTTCCAGGTCATTGAACCCAAGGACATCCATGCCAAGTGTGAACTGGCCTTTCTCCACACCACCCACTGCCTGGCCAGCGGGGAGCTGATGATCAGCTCCCTGGGAGACGTCAAGGGCAATGGCAAAGGTACCTGCCAGCACTGTATGCTCATGAAAACTTGCACAGCTGTGAAATGTGGGAAGCATTTTTCTGTGGGAGGAGCAGATCCCAAGCGAGGGGAGGGAAGGAATGACTTCCCAGGGAGAACCAGGGAGCTGGGTCCCAGCCGGTATTTTCAATGGTAGCAAGTAACTTCAGTTTTGAATATTTCTATTAGGATGAGCCTTTACTGATGAATTCAGTTCAAAGTTATAGTCAAAACAGGCCGGGTGTGGTGCCTCACACCTGTAATCCCAGCACTTCAAGAGGCCGAGGCCTGCGGATCGCTTGAGCTCAGGAGTTCCAAACCAGCCTGGCCAACGTGGTAAAACCCCACCACTGTGTTGTCTGCTGATAATACAGAGTTGGTATTGGTAGTTCTGCACTAAAAATACACAAATTAGCCAGGTGTGGTGGTGCAGGCCTGCAACCCCAGCTTCTCAAGAGGCTGAGGTGAGAGGATCACCTAAGCCCACGGAGGTGGAGGCTGCAGTGAGCTATGATTGACCCACAGCACTTCAGCTTGGGTGACAGAGTAAGACCCTGTCTCAAAAAACTGTAGTGAGCAGAATGGAGCTTAGACTCTGGGAGGAACCCACTCCAAAAGTGGGAGGCTGGACAAGAGAAATACTAGGTGCTGAGACCCAGAAGATCTTGTGGGAGAAAGATTTCCGCTGTGGTCTGTGAGAGGGATGAGGTTGACAGGAGACAGGGGCACTAGAGCAGAGCCCTCCCTGCCACCTGGCCACCTCTGGGTGGAACCCTTTGGATGCCTGAACTTTTTATTTATGTATGTATTTTGAGTTGGAGTCTAGCTCTTGTTACCCAGGCTAGAGTGCAGTGGCAAGATCTAAGCTCACTGCCACCTCCGCCTCCCGGGTACAAGTGATTCTCCTGCCTCAGCCTCCCAAGTAGCAGGGATTATAGGTGTGTGCCCCCACGCCTGGCTAATTTTTTGTATTTTTAGTAAAGACAGGGTTTCACCGTGTTGGCCAGGCTGGTCTTGAACTCCTGACCTCAAGTGATCCACCTGCTTTGGCCTCCCAAAGTGCTGGGATTATAGGCATGAGTCACTGCGCCCCCAGCCCTGGATGCCTGAATTTAAGGAGCTGGCAAATCCAGCAGTGGGGATGAAGGCGATGGGCTTAAAGCCTCTTGGACATGCCTGGGGGTGAGGGCTGGAGGGCGGGGTTTGTGTCTCTACTGCCACCCTACTTCCTTCCCTGTTTAGGGGGTTTTGTGCTGCTGGATGGGGAGACGTTCGAGGTGAAGGGGACATGGGAGCGACCTGGGGGTGCTGCGCCATTGGGCTATGACTTCTGGTACCAGCCTCGACACAATGTCATGATCAGCACGGAGTGGGCAGCTCCCAATGTCTTACGAGATGGCTTCAACCCCGCTGATGTGGAGGCTGGTGAGAATACCCCCACGGCCCAGCAGGAGCCTTGGGCCCACATCCCCTTGCTTTCTGCTCCAAATCTCCCACCCTTGCACTTCCCTCCTGTGGCCCCAGAATCTTATGAGGATGGCATGGGAGGTACTGCATGCTCAGATTGCCCAAGCGTCCTCCTGATCCCTCCAATCCATTTCCTAACCTTCCGCCCTGATTGATGGCCCAGCCTTTGCCCATGCCTTTCAACCCTTGATGCTGAGCCTACCCTCCGGCCCCACTCCTACCCCAGGACTGTATGGGAGCCATTTATATGTGTGGGACTGGCAGCGCCATGAGATCGTGCAGACCCTGTCTATGAAAGATGGGCTCATTCCCTTGGAGATCCGCTTCCTGCACAACCCAGATGCTGCCCAAGGCTTTGTAGGCTGTGCTCTCAGCGCCACCATCCAGCGCTTCTACAAGAACGAGGTGACATATGCCCTCTGGCCCTCCCCTCCCAGTAGTCTTGTCAGCAGCTCTACCTAAGCAGGCTTCTGTAACGGTGCTCCCAGGCTCCACCAGCCCAGGCATCTCCAGGAATGAAAGAAAAGAGGCTGGGCCGGGCGCGGTGGTTCACGCCTGTAATCCCAGCACTCTGGGAGGCCGAGGCGGGCGGATCACGAGGTCAAGAGATCGAGACCATCCTGATCAACATGGTGAAACCCCGTCTCTACTAAAATACAAAAATTAGCTGGGTGTGGTGGCGCGTGCCTGTAGTCCCAGCTACTCGGGAGACAGAGGCAGGAGAATTGCTTGAACCGGGAGGCAGAGGTTGCAGTGAGCTGAGATTGCGCCACTGCACTCCAGCCTGGCACCTGGCAACAGAGCAAGACTCTGTCTCAAAAAAAAAAAAAAAAAAAAAGAAAGAAAAGAAGAAGAAAACGAGGCTGCATGCCCTGTCTCTCTTCTCGCAGGGCTAGGCCAACTTCTGCCTGAACCCTAACTGGCCATATTTATTCATTCATTCAAAAACTATTCAGTGAATTTCTATGCTGGGCCCTGTGCTTTATTCTGGGAATGCAGTGGTGAAACGACACAACTCCTGCCTCAAGGGGCTTGCATGGAGTTAGAGCCTAGTGGCAAGAAGCCCAGGCATCTAACCTCTCCCTCCCAGGTCTGGGCAACCCAGGTCTAACCCCCAGTTCCCAATTCTGATAGGCTCACCTCTCCACCAGCTAACCTCCCCTTCCACCCCTCAATGTAGGGTGGTACTTGGTCAGTGGAGAAGGTTATCCAGGTGCCCCCCAAGAAAGTGAAGGGCTGGCTGCTGCCCGAAATGCCAGGTGAGTGCCTAGGGCATGGGAAGGCTGACTTTTGGCCTGGGAAGCAAGAGTCCTTAAAGTCTCTACTCGCCCCCTGCCCCCAGGCCTGATCACCGACATCCTGCTATCCCTGGATGATCGCTTCCTCTACTTCAGCAACTGGCTGCACGGGGACCTGAGGCAGTATGACGTCTCTGACCCGCAGAGGCCCCGCCTCACAGGACAGGTGGGGACGCTGGCAGGAGAAGCAGAAGGGGAAGAAGGAAGGAGAAGAGAATCTGGGGATGGGGTGGATGGTCCGAAGCAGCTGAAGGATGGCGAGGGAGGGGCAGGAAAAGCAGATGTGGGCTGCGGGACATTATCTTGGCTTGCTGCAACCTCCGCCTCCGCGAGATCAAGCAATTCTCTTGCCTTAGCTTCCTGAGTACCTGGGACTACAGGTGCACACCGCCATGCCAGGCTAATTTTTTAATATTTTTTAAGTAGAGACGGGGTTTCATCGTGTTGCCAGGTTAGTCGCAAACTCCTAAGGTCAGGCAATCCGCCCCCCTGCCCACCTCCACCTCCCAAAGTGCTGGGATTACAGGTGTAGGCCCAGTGCAGGCCCAGGACTGTCCAGGCCAGGGAGGGGCATGCAGAGCATGTCTGAAGGAGAGAAGGACCCGAGCCAGGCAAGCTACTCTTCCTGCGATGTTTGACCTCCCACTGTGGTCCTCATCCTCCACACCTCCCCATCCAGCTCTTCCTCGGGGGCAGCATTGTTAACGGAGGCCCCGTGCAAGTGCTGGAGGACCAGGAACTAACGTCTCAGCCAGAGCCCCTGGTGGTCAAGGTAAGGGCTTCTCCCTCTTCTTGCCAAATGCATGCTTGAGGAATATGAGGGGGAGCAGCTCCTGGGCATACTCTTGGGGCTGGGGTGGTGCCTGGGATCCGTGTGTTACCCAGGCTCTGACCCCTGGTTTTCCCAAGGGAAAACGGGTACCTGGAGGTCCTCAGATGATCCAGCTCAGCCTGGACGGGAAGCGCCTCTACGTCACCACGTCGCTGTACAGTGCCTGGGACAAGCAGTTTTACCCTGATCTCATCAGGTGAGACGCAGACGTGTGGGCTCACCTCCCCAGCCCTCCTCTTCCAGAGGAGTCATTCAGCTTTCTAAAGACTCCTCATGGAGCCCCCCGTTCCCCACCACACAGACGGCCCATTGAGACCCTGCTCGTTCCTCCTTCCTCAGGAGCCTTCCCCTAAAATCTTAGGGGAAGGGGGCAGTCACTTCTGACTTCTCCCTTACCCTGTTCCCCTTTTCCACCAGGGAGGGCTCTGTGATGCTGCAGGTTGACGTAGACACAGTAAAAGGAGGGCTGAAGTTGAACCCCAACTTCCTGGTGGACTTCGGGAAGGAGCCCCTCGGCCCAGCCCTCGCCCATGAGCTCCGCTACCCTGGGGGCGATTGTAGTTCTGACATCTGGATCTGAACTCTACCCCTCAACACCCGTACTCCACATTCTGAGCCTTCCTTCTGCTCTCTTGTGACACCCGACCCTTGGCGGCCAGCGTGCCCCACACAGCCAAGCTGAGACTGTGGAGGCAGGTGGAGTGTGTCCGTTTACTGACCGCTGTTGCTTCTGCTCACTGTGCTGCTTTTCCATGAGCTCTTGGAAGCACCAAGAAATAAACCGGTGAGCCTGTTCCTCAGATGGCCTTGTCTTTAGGGGCCTGGGGCCCGTGGCTCCTCCTCTGCCTACCCTTTGTATCTTGCACAAGAAAGGGCTGAAGAGGCCTCCAGGAGGGGTTATGGTAGCTAGTTCACACTAATAATGCCAAAATCTCACTTTTATAGCCAGACAGAACCTGAAAATTTTGGGGGTGATTGTCACAAGGAGACCTGGGGGTAGGAAATATAAATCCGTGTTTCTAAAGTCTTGTTTTGTTTTTTTTAACCTATGCTTTCTTTCAATGAACCTAAAAATCTCACCCATCACTCCCAAGAGAATGTAATATGTTCCGTCATACACAGGAGGCCCCAGGACCTTTGATGTGTATAGTGTAATATATTTCCACGGATGGCAAGACTACCAGAACACAGTTATTGGGAGGTGTATTAGGCTGCTCTTGCATTGCTGTAAAGAAATACCTGGCCGGGCGCGGTGGCTCACACCTGTAATCCCAGCACTTTGGGAGGCTGAGGTGGGCGGATCATGAGGTCAGGAGTTCGAGACCAGCCTGACCAACATGGTGAAACCCCGTCTCTACTAAAAATACAAAAATGATCCAGGTGCACACCTGTAATCTTACCTACTCAGGAGGCTGAGGCAGGAGAATCACTTGAATCTAGGAGGTGAAGGTTGCCGTGAGTGGAGACCAAGCCACTATACTCCAGCCTGGGCGACAGAGGAAGACTCCGTCTCAAAGAAAAAAAAAAGAAGTACCTGAGACTGGGTAATTCATAAAGAAAAGAGGTTTAATTGGTTCATGGTTCTGCAGGCTCTACAGGAAGCGTGATGCTGGCATCTGCCCGGCTTCTGGGGAGGCCTCAGGAAGCTTCCAATCGTGGCAGCAGGCAAAGGAGGAGCACAAACGTCACATGGCTAGAGTAGGAACGAGAGAGCGTCCGAGGCGGGAGGGGCCACACACTTTTAAACAACCCAGTCTCAGGAGAACGCACTCACGATCTCCAGGGCAGTACCAAGGGGGGTGCTGTCAAACCATTCATGAGAAACCCACCCCCTGATCCAGTCATCTTCCACCAGGCTCCCCCTCCAACATTGGGAATTACAATTTGACATGAGATTTGTTGGGGACACAGGTCCAAATCATATCATCCTGCCCCAGCCCCTCCCAAATCTCACGTCCTTCTCACATTTCGAAATACAATCATGCTTCACAATAATCCCCAAAGCCTGAATTCATTCCAGCATTAACTTAAAAGTCCAAAGTCCAAAGTCTTATCTGAGAAAAAGCAAATCCCTTCCACCTGTGAGCCTGTAAAATAAAAAATAAGTTAGTTACTCCCAAGACACAATGGGGGTATAGGCATTGAGCAAATACTGCCATGCTAAAAGGGAGAAATGAGTCAAATGAAAGGGGCTTCAGGCCCCATGCAAGTCCAGACATGATTCCAACATGATGCTAATAATGCCAAAATCTCACTTTTGTGGCCAGAGTGAACCTGAAAATTTTGGGGGTGATTGTCACAAGGAGACCTGGGGGTTGGGAATGTAAATCATATAATGACTGCCAGCAGGCGCTAAGGGTGTGTGCTAGGGGTGGGCTCCCAAGGCCTTGGGCTCCACCCCTGTGGCTTTGCAGGGTTCAGCCCCCATGGCTACTCTCACAGGCTGGTGTTGAGTGCTTGTGGCTTTTTCAAATGCAGGGTGCCAGCTAGCAGTGAATCTATCATTCTGGGGTCTGTAAAACAGGGGCTCTCTTCTCACAGCTCCACCAGGCAGTGCCCCAGTGGGGACTCCATGTGGTGGCTCCAACCCCACATTTCCCCTCCACCCTACCCTACTAGAGGTTCTCCATAAGTGCTCCACCTCTGCAACAGGCTTCTGCCTGGTTGCCCAGGATACTCCATACATCCTCTGAAATCCTTTAGGTGAAGTCTCCCAAACCTCAACTCTTGCACCCTCAGGCTTAACACCACGTGGAAGCTGCCAAGGTAGACTTACACCCTCTGGAGCAGTGGCCCAAGCTATACCTGGGACCCTTTGAGCCATGCCTGGAGCTGGAAAATCTGGAATGCAGGAAGCAGCATAGAGCAGGGGAGCCCTGGACATGGCCCACAAAACCATTCAGTCCTCCTAGGCCTCTGGGCCTGTGATGGGAGGGGCTGCTGCAAAGGTCTCTGAAATACCTTTGAGGCCTCCCACCAGGCCCCACGTCCAACACTAGGAATTACCACTGAATATGAGATATGGTGGAGACACAGATCCAAACCATATCAGGAAATTAAATGTGTCACCTCTACCTGGAATACAGGAACATTACCACACAGGAAGGCTGGGAACACCACGGTAAACCAATCCAACAGGCCAGGTCATGTCTCCTCACCCAGATGGTATTTTAGAAACTTACTTAGAGGTATCTCCTTTCCATGTGCTAGGTCTTCTTCTTCTCTTCTTCTTCTTCTTCTTCTTCATTTCTTTCTTTCTTTGGGGGGGGTGGGGACAGAGTCTCACTCTGTCACCCAGGCTGGAGTGCAATGGCAACATCTTGGTTCACTGCAACCTCCACCTCCCAGGTTCAAGCGATTCTCCTGCCTCAGCCTCCTGAGTAGCTGGGATTACAGGTGCACTCCACCATGCCTGGCTAATTTTTGTATTTTTAGTAGAGATGAGGTTTCACCCTGTTGGTTAGGCTGGTCTCAAACTCCTGACCTCAGGTGATCTGCCCGCCTCAGCCTCCCAAAGTGCTGGGATTACAGGCCTGAGCCACCATGCCTGGCTCATTTCTTCCTTTTCTCCCTCCTCCTCTTCCTCCTCCTCCTCCTCTTTTTCCCCCTCCTCCTCCTTCTTCTTCCTTCTTCTTTCTTATTCTTCAAGACAAGGTCTCCCTGTGTTGCCCAGGCTGGTCTCAAACTCCTGGGCTCAAGTGATCTTCTTGCCTCAGTCTTGCAAAGTGCTGGGATTACACAAGTGAACCAGTCTTCAATTCTTTTTTTTTTTTTTGAAACAGGGTATCACTCTAGTGCCCAGGCTGGAGTGTGCAGTGGCGTAATCACGGCTCACTGCAGCCTGGACATTACAGGCGTAAGCATCACACCTGGCTCAGTTATTTATAGAAAAAATCTAATAGAAATTTCAGAACCCTTAAGAGACAGCAGCCACATGGTAATTATTCTTTATTTTTATTATTATTTTTTTTGGATGGGGTCTTGCTCTGTCACCAGGCTGGAGTGCAGCGGCGTGATCTCGGCTCACTGCAACTTCTGCCTCCCGTGTTCAAGCAATTCTCATGTCTCCGCCTCCCAAGGAGCTAGGATTATAGGCATGCACCACCATGCCCAGCTAATTTTTGTATTTTTAGTAGAGAGGGGGTTTCACCATGTTGGTTTGGATGGTCTAGGTCTCCTGATCTCGTGATCTGCCCGCCTCGACCTCCCAAAGTGCTGGGATTACAGACGTAAGCCACTGCACACAGCCAATTTACAGTTTTACCAGAAATTTCCCTCCTCGGTCCCTGCCCTGTTCTCTTCAATAACCAAACTTCTTCAGAATGAGAAAGGATAATATCGTTCTATATCATTTCTAACTCTTCCTAAAAACTTAAAATTCCACTCAACAATATTCCATTCCATTCATCTTGTTCATTCTGGTATGAGCATTTGCCATACCTGAAGGCAAGAAAACTATTGAAGACAACTGGGGCGGCTAGACATGGTGGCTCACACCCGTGATCCCAACACTTTTGGGGGACGAGGCGGGTGGATCACTTGTTCGAGACCAGCCTCACCAACATGGCAAAACCCCATCTCTACCAAAAATACAAACATTAGCCAGGTGTGGTGGTGTGTACTTGTAGTCCCAGCTACCCGGGAGGCTGAGGCAGGAGAATTGCTTGAACCCAGGAGGCAGAGGTTGTGGTGAACCAAGATTATGCCAGTGCACTCCAGCGTGGGTGACAGAGTGAGACTATCTCAAAAAAAAAAAAAGAAAGAGAAAAAGGCTAGGTACGGTGGCTCACACCTGTAATCCCAGCACTTAGCGAGACCGACACAGGCGGATCACTTGAGTCAGGAGTTCGAGACTAGCTTGGCCAACATTGTGAAACCCCGTCTCTGCTAAAAATACAAAAAATTAACCAGTCATGGTGGCACATGCTTGTAATCCCAGCTACTTGGGAAGCTAAGGCAGGAGAATCACTTGAACACAGGAGGTGGAGATTGCCATGAGCCAAGATCGTGGCACTACAGTACTCCAGCCTGAGCAACAAAAGCAAAACTGTCTCAAAAAAAAAAAGTCTGATCAAACCTCTAGATCTCACATAAATTTATGGGAAATACAAGGAACAGAAGAACAGGCGCAGTGGCTTACATCTGTAATCCCCGCACTTTGGGAGGCTAAGCTGGGCGGATCACTTAAGCTCAGGAGTTCAAGACCAGACTGGCCAATATGTTAAAATCCTGTCTCTACAAAAAAATACAAAAACTAACTGGACATGGTGGCACATGCCTGTGGTCCCAGCTATTCCAGAGGCTGACGCTGGGACCACAAGCGTACATCATCTCAAATAGTTACTCTTCTTTGTTTTTGTTTTTTTTTTTTGGCAAGAGCAGCTAAAAACTATGAAAAAATTCAAACATATAAGAGGAGAAGGAAGAATGTAATAAACACCCACGTACACATACCCATCATCCTGCTTGAATTGTTTGCAACTGGGAGGCGGAGGTTGCAGTAAGCTGTGATCATGCCACTGCACTCCAGCCTGGGTGACAGAGACAGAGTTCTACATCATTTCTAGCTCTTCCTAAAAGCTTAAAATTCCACTCCAACAAACAAACAAATACCACTATAATAAAGATGCAATAATACAAATCCAGAATGTGGAAAAACCTTATAGAGCAAATGACCTGTCTCCTCAACAGACCCATTGACAGAGACAGAGAGAGACTATGAATTAGAAAGAATCAGGAAACATATTAACAGAAACCAGATACAATGCAGCATGTGTCCTCTGTTGATCCTGATTTGAACCTATCAAGAGAAAAATACAGTTTTTGAGAAAACTAGAGGAATTTGAACACTGACTGGATGTGCAATGATACTGAGAAATAATTTTTAATTTTTAGGTGTGATAATGGCATTGGGGCTTATTAAAGGACAGTACTTTTAGTTAAATTATTTGCTGTAAATACTTAAGTATTTACCGATGATACAATATAATGAATGCCTGCATTATAGTAACTTAGAGTGGGGAGGCATGGATACAACAAGATGATCGGCCGGGTGTGGTGGCTCACGCCTGTAATCCCAGCACTTTGGGAGGCTGAGGCAGGCAGATCACCTGAGATCAGGAGTTCAAGACCAGCCTGGCCAACATGGTGAAACCTCGTCTCTACTAAAAATACAAAAATTAGCCAGGCGTGGTGGCAGGCACCTGTAATCTCAGCTACTCGGAAACCTGAGGCAGGAGAATTGCTTGAAACTGGAAGGCCGAGGTTGCAGTGAGCTGAGATCGCACCACTTTACTCCAGCCTGGGCAACAAGAGCAAAACTCCATCTCAAAAAAAAAAAAAACAAGATGATCAGAGTATGGTGGCTCAAGCCTATAATCCTAGCACTTTGGGAGGACAAGGCAGGCGGATCACCTGAGGTCAGGAGTTTGAGACCAGTCTGGCCAACATGGTGAAATGCTGTCTCTACTAAAAATACAAAAATTAGCCGGGCGTGGTGGTGTGTGCCTGTAATCCCAGCTACCTGGGAGGCTAAAGCAGGAGAATTACTGGAACCCTCGAGGTGAAGGTTGCAGTGAGCCGAGATTGCACACTGCACTCTAGCCTGGGTGACAAGAGCGAAACTCCATCTCAAAAAAACAAGATGATCAGATGTGGACGATCACTCAAGCAGGATGATGGGTATGTGTATGTGGGTGTTTATTACATTCTTCCTTCTCCTCTTATATGTTTGAAATTTTTCCTAGTTTTTAGCTGCTCTTGCCAAAAACAAAAACAAAATGAGTAACTATGTGAGATGATGTATATATTAATTTGCTTCATTATAATAACATTATGTATATCTTAAATATACACAATAAAATTTATTTTTTTAAAGAAATCTTCTTTCATAATAAAAGCTTAAAACCCTATTCACCTTTATCTTCATCTTGGCATCCTCTCATTAATCTAACCCTACATCACTGAAGCAGACTCCAGAAACAAGAGGCCCTCCTGTCACAGACAACCCAGGTACCAGCAATGTGCAAAATTTGTGCTGTACCCACCCAGACACCCCCTCTCTGTTGCACTCACAAAGATTCTACCCCACACCCTAGAACCATGCTAGATGAGCAAGAATAGCAAAGCTGAGGAGTGTGCTGTGGGAAAAGTCTGCCATATCACCTAGGCTCTCCTGCCAGTACCATGGCTTATGAGGCCATGTAGAAGGTTCTAGAAAGTTTGTTGAGCTCAGGGACACCCTCAGAAAAGCTGGAGTACCAGTCCACCAGGACAAAGGACATAAGAGAGCATTGAGAGATGTCTATTCCATCATTGGTCCTTATGTCCTTTGATCTCACACGTTGCACTCCAGTAAGTCTCTGAAGACAGCATCAGGCAATCGCGCACATCTCGGGGATTAGTGAGGTTCTCCTTCTCACATCCCCGCATCCAGTCCTCCCATGTTCATCTTCCAAGTGTTTGATCGGCCGGCTCCACGCTCTGGATATCTGCTCTGTGCTATTCTCTGGCATGCTCTTACGAGTCCCTTCCCTGACTTCCTGATTTTGATGTGCAGCAGACTCTCTACCCACAATACTATCTGACCTAGAGGAACACATTGTTCATGGAAAAAAGCAATCTTGGAGTTATGTGAATAACTCTACAATATCATCCCCAGTTTTACTATTTTTTTTTTACTTTTTTTTTTAAAAGACGGGGGTTTCACCGTATTACCCAAGATGGTCTCGATCCCCTGACCTTGTGATCCGCCCGCCTCAGCCTCCCAAAGTGCTGGGATTACAGGCATGAGCTACCAGGCCCGGCTTCATTCCCAGTTTTAAAAACATATTCAACCACAATATCAACAAAAACCTCTATTTAAGGCCAGGTGCAGTGGCTCACACCTGTAATCCCAGCACTTTGGGAGGCTGAGGCAGGTGGATCACTTGAGGCCAGGAGTCTGAGACCAACCTGGCCAACATGGTGAAACCCCATCTCAACTAAAAATACAAAAATTAGCTGGGCATGGTGGCGTGCACCTTTAGTTCCAGCTACTCAAGAGGCAGAGGCAGGAGAACCGTTTGAACCTGGGAGGCAGAGGTTGCAGTGAGCTGAGATTGCACCACTGCATTTCAGTCTGAGCAACAGAGCAAGACTCTATCTCAAAAATCAAAACCTCTATTTAAGCGGTCCTGTGTTTGCAATGACGTGGACATGAGTACGGGAGGATACTTGTCAGAACATGTTACCGCAGAGGGATGAGGATTTTTTGTGAAACTTGACAAGCTGTTTCTAAAGCTAACCTGGAAATGCAAATGTATAGTGTTCCAGTTACACAGTGCTGTGTAACAAACTACCCCAAAACTTAGTAGCTTAAAGCAGTGACAGCATTACTTTTGCTCACAAATCTGTCATCTGAACAGGGCTGGCTCAACAGGAACAGCTTGTCTCTGCTGAGTGTCAGCCGGGGCAGCTTGAAGGCTGGAGGCTAGAATCATCTGACGGCTCACTCACTCATATGTCTGGAGACTCATGCTGCTGTCTCTTGAACCTTCAGTTGGGGCTGGGGCCAGACCACCTACACATGACCTTTCCATATGGCTGCCTGGCTCCCTCACAACATGGTTGCTGGGTTCCAAGAGCAGGCGTTCCATGAGAAGAGCAGCAGAGGTGAAGGTGTGTCACCTGCTCTAGCCGACACTTGGGAGTCACACAGCATCACTTCCACCACAGTCCAATTACTGAGGCAGTCACAAAGCCCTTCCCAGGTTCACGGAAACAGGGACTAGATTTCACCTCTTTATTTATGTATTATTTATTTATTTTTGAGACAGTCTCGCTGTCACCCAGGCTGGAGTGCAATGGCGTGATCTCAGCTCACTGCAACCTCTGCCTCCCGGGTTCAAGTGATTCTCCTGCCTCAGCCTCCCGAGTAGCTGAGATTACTGGCACCTGCCACCACACCCGGATAATTTTTTGTATTTTTAGTAGAGACAGAGTTTCACCAGGTTGGCCAGGCTGGTCTCAAACTCCTGACCTCAGGTGATACACCCACCTTGGCCTCCCAAAGTGTTGGAATTACAGGCGTGAGCTACTGCACTCAGCCTAATTTTTGTATTTTTAGTAGAGACAGGGTTTTACCATGCTGGCCAGGCTGGTCTCAAACTCCTGACCTCAAGTGATCTGCCCACCTTGGCCTCCCAAAGTGCTGGGATTACAGGCGTGAGCCACTGCGCCCGACCAACTCCACCTCTTGACTGGGAAGTTGCAAGGTTCTGAAATAGTGTGTGGAACCAGAAACGTTGTGGCCATGTTTGGAAAATACAATCTTCCACATATAGAAATAACTTTTTAAAATTTATAAAACCAATAACAGAAGACCCTTAGCATTAGATTTCAAAATATATTATGCAATTACATGAACTAAAACAGTGTGTTACAGGTGGAGAAATAGACAAACAGAATCAACAAAAGAGAATAAGCCGGGCATGGTGACATGCGTTTATAATCTCAGCTACTCGGGTCGCTGAGGTGGGAGGATTGCTTGAGCCCAGGAGTTTAAAGCTGCAGTGAGCTAGGATCCTGCCACTGCACTCCAGCCTGGGTGACAGAGTGAGACTCTGTCTTAAAAAAATAAATTAAATTTAAAAAAACTTTTTTTGAGACAGAGTCTCCCTCTGTTGCCAGGCACCAGGCTGGAGTGCAGAGGTGCGATCTCAGCTCACTGCAACCTCCGCCTCCCGGGTTCAAGCTATTCTCCTGCCTCAGCCTCCCAAGTAGCCGGGACTACAGGCGCACACCACCATGCCCAGCTAATTTTTGTATTTTTTAGTAGAGACGGGGTTTCACCTTGTTGGCCAGGATGGTCTCGATCTCCTGACCTCATGATCCACCAGCCTCGGCCTCTCAAAGTGCTGGGATGACAGGCGTGAGCCACCACGCCTGACCTAAAATTTTTTTAAAAACAGAGGATAAGGTCCAAAAACACACCCAACTATACAAGGAAACTTAGTATACAATAAAAGTGTATGATGAAACTGTAAAAGGAAATAGTTATAAGAAGAAGAAAATGATAGTATATATTGAAATGGCTGGCCATTCATGGAAAACCAGCATATTAAATTAGATGGGAAGCCAAGGAGGGCAGATCACTTGAGGTCAGGAGTTCAAAACCATCCTGGCCAGCATAGTGAAACCCCATCTCTACTAAAAATACAAAAATTAGGCTGGCCACGGTGGCTCACGCCTGGAATCCCAGCACTTTGGGAGGCCAAGGTGGGTGTATCACCTGAGGTCAGGAGTTTGAGACCAGCATGGCCAACCTGATGAAACTCCGTCCCTACTAAAAATACAAAAAATTATCCAGGCATGGTGGCAGGCACCTTTAATCCCAGCTACGCGGGAGGCTAAGGCGAGAGAATCGCTTGAACCTATGTAAGGCGTTACTAACTGCTGAAAAACCATTCCCAAACCTCTTTTCCCTTGCTCACTATAGGTCACTTCTGTCCTTAATTTTATGGTCATGATTCTATTGCTTTTTACTAATTATTTTTACCACATGTATATTTATCCATAAACGATATATTGTACAGTTTGCCTGACATTAAATATTTATAAATTGCATTGCACTCTATGTTTTCCTCTGTGTTTTAGTTTTTTCACTTTCTGAAGTTCATCCATGTGGATGTGTGTAGCCATAGCTCATTTCCACTGCTCTATGACATTCCATCCAGTGCATATATCCCAACTGATCATTCTAGTGTTGACAGATACTGGGTCATTTTCAGTTTTTGCTCATGCAAGCAGTGAGACTTTAAACTTTACTGTCTGCGTCTTTAGGGCATATGTCTAAGAGCAGGATTACTGAGATATTAAATGTAAATTGAGATACTCACATATTCAACTTCACCAAGTAATATCAAACTATTTTCTAAAACAGTTAATACCAAATCACACTCCCACAACAGTGAATGAAAGCTCCTGTTGATCCATAACTATATCAACCCTTGATATTGCCAGACTTTAAAATTTTTGCTGTAGCTCACACCTGTAATCCCAACACTTTGGGAGGCCAATGTGGGCAGATTGCGGGAGCTCAGGAGTTCGAGACCAGTCTGAGCAACAAGATGATACTCTGTCTGTACAAAAAATAAAAAAAAAGTAGCTGGGTGTGATGGCACACCTGTGGTCCCAGCTACTTGGGAGGCTGAGATGGAAGGATTGCTTGAGCCCAGGAGGTCAAGGCTGCAGTGAGCCATGATCATGTCACTGCACTCCAGCCTGGGAGATGGAGCAAGACCCTGTCTCAAAAAAAAAAAAAAAAAAAAGCCAATGTAGTGGGTGTGAAATGGTATCTTTTTAAATTTGCATTTTCCTCTTTACATCATTCTTATTTTTTTTTTTTTTTTGAGATGGAGTCTTGCTCTGTCACCCAGGCTGGAGTTGCAGTGGTGCGATGTTGGCTCACTGCAACCTCTGCCTCCTGAATTCAAGCGATTCTCCTGCCTCAGCCTCCCAAGTAGCTTGGATTACAGATGCCTGTCACCATGCCCAGTTAATTTTTTGTGTTTTTAGTAGAGACAGGGTTTCACCATCTTGGCCAGGCTGGTCTTAAACACCTGACCTCATGATCCACCTGCCTCAGCCTCCCAAAGTGCTGGGATTACAGGCATGAGCTACCACACCCGGTGCATTTTCCTGATTATTATATAGTAAATAACTTTTCATATGTTTATGAGCCATTTCTGCTTTTTTTGTGAAATTCCCATTCATTTTCTTTGATCACTTTTATAGTTGGTTATCTTTTTATTCTTTCTTTCTTTCTTTTTTTTGAGGCAGAGTCTCACTCTGTTGCCCAGTCTGGAGTGCAATGGTGCAATTTCAGCTCACTGCAACCTCTGCCTCCTGGATTCAAGAGATTCTCCTGCCTAAGCCTCCCAGGTAGCTGGGACTACAGGCACGCACCACCAAGCCCAGCTAATGCTAATTTTTGTATTATTAGTAAAGATGGGGTTTCACAATGTTGACCAGGCTGGTTTCGAAGTCCTGGCCTCAAGTGATTTTCCCACCTCAGCCAATCGAACTGCTGGGATTACAGGTGTGAGCCACCATGCCTGGCTGGTTATCTTTTTATCTGTAGGAAGTCTTCATAAATTCCAGATAATAATCCTTTGTCAGTTACATGTCTTGAAAATATATCCTCCCAATTTGTAGTTTGTCTTTGTATTCTTTCTCATTATTGCATTTATGTATTTATTTATTTACTTATTTTTGTTTATTATTTTTGAGACAGGGTCTTGCTCTGTCACCCAGGCTGGAGTGCAGTGGCTTGATCTTGGCTCACTGCAACCTCCACCTCCCGGGTTCAAGCAATTCTCCCACCTCAGCTTCCCAAGTAGCCAGGACTACAGGCATGTGCCACCACAGCCCAGCTAATTTTTGTATTTTTAGTAGAAACAGGGTTTCACCATATTGGCCAGGCTGGTCTCGAACTCCCGACCTCAGGTGATCCATCCACCTCAGCCTCTCAAAGTGCTGGGATTACAGGTGTGAGCCACCGTGCCCAGCTGTTTGTTTGTTTTTGAGACAGAGTCTTACTCTGTCACGCAGCCTGGAGTGCAGTGGTGAAATAAAAAAACAGAAGGCCAGGCATGGTGGCTCACCCCTGTAAATCCCAGCACTTTGGGGGGGCCAAGACGGGAGGACGACTTGAGGTCAAGAGTTCAAGACCAGCCTGACCAACATGGTGAAATCCCATCTTTACCAAAAATATAAAAAATTAGGCTGGTGCGGTGGCTCACACCTGTAATCCCGGCACTTTGGGAGGCTGAGGTGGACGGATCACAAGCTCAGGAGATTGAGACCATCCTGGCTAACATGGTGAAACCCAGTCTTTACTGAAAATACAAAGAATTGGCCGGGTGTGGTGGCATGTACCTGTAGTCCCAGCTACTCGGGAGGCTGAGACAGGAGAATTGCATGAACCCAGGAAGTGGAGGTTGCAGTGTGCTGAGATCACACCACTGCACTCCAGCCTGGATGATGAGTGAGACTTCATCTCAAAAAAAAAAAAAAAATTAGCTGGGTGTGGTGGCACATGCCTGTAATGCCAGCTACTTTGGAGGCTGAGGCAGGAGAATTGCTTGAACCTGGGGGGTGGAGGCTACAGTGAGCTAAGATTGCACAACTGCACTCCAGCCTGGGCAACAGAGCAAGACTCCATCTCAAAAGGAAATAAATTCACTCCCAATATTAGTAGGCAATGTATAATAGTGTTCAAGAGCAAATTCTGAATCCGAATGAGAGAGAGGAGAAAGGAAGAAACAAGTCAGGCAGGCAGTTAGGGTGGATCCGTGGTAAAACTCCTTCAAACGAAGAACAGCCTGAAAATCAAACTGCAGGTCCCAGATAAGAAAGAGCCTGCATCCTTGAATGGAAATGCCTACTCTAGGAACCCAAATGAACAAATACTACTCCCTTTTTGGACACATTTCTCTCTCTTTGGTGCACCTTAGTCTCTTACTTTTCACCTATTGGTCTCTTAGTTTTCACCTATTTTACATATGCTTACCTTTCTGTGATTGGTCACAGGGGGAGTCTTCATTTACATAGGGCGAATCATCACTCTAGCCCTTAATTGGTCCCAAGCCAAGGTCCTAGGACAAGCTTGCACTTCAGCCCCTGATTGGTTCCAGGCCAAGGTGTTGAGCCAAGCCTTCACTTCTGCCTTCAATTGGTTCTTTACACGATCATACCTCTTTCGAGTGGTGCTTTCTCCAAGACAGGCCTGGTCAGCACACTCCTCTCCTTGCCAGTCCATAAACTACACTCCTCATCCTCTCACTCAGTCTCATAGCTGGCAGTCCTCTTTCAGGAAGCCTCTGCTGAGAGCTTTTCTGTTGCTTAGTAAATCTGACTATGGCCAGGTGTTGTGGCTCATGCCTATAATCCCAGCACTTTGGGAGGCCAAGGCAGGCGAATCAGAGGTCAGGAGTTCGAGACCAGCCTGGTCAACATGAGGAAACCGCATCTCTCCTTAAAATACAAAAAATTAACCAGGTGTGGTGGTGGGCACCTGTAGTTCCAGCTACTTGGGAGGCTTAGGCAGGAGAATCACTTGAACCCAGGAGGCGGAGGTTGCAGTGAGCCAAGATTGTGCCATTGGACTCCAGCCTGGGTGACAGAATGAGACTCCGTCTCAAAAAAAAAAAAGCAACAGAAAGAGCCCAGATGCAGATCCTGGCTCCATAGCTTACTAAATTATGATGTAATTTTGGGCAAATTATTAACCTTCCAATACCTGTCTCCTCACCTGTAAAATGGGGATAATCATCTGATGAACTTGCTATGAGATAAAATAATGTATGTGAGGCCCTTAGAACAGGCCCCAGTGCATAGTAGGCTCTGTAAACATTTTCTGTTATATGATGCTTATCCAGACAATGTTTATTGTTACTACCCAAGCCAAAGACCATACCTTATTCAGCTTTGTATCCCGAGCTCTTAACACAATGCCTGGCAAAAATTAATAGTTCCCTCTTTCCCGTCTCTAGCCTTTTCCTTCATTCAACCCCACCTTCTATAGTGCTGTCAAAATCATCTCTTTTCCACAGTTATGATACTTTCTTTCTCTCCTCTTACTAAAATGTCCAAGTTTTCCCTGTTATCCGCAAATGTTTAAGCTGGCATAATTTACCCAAAACTCCATAATCAAACTGCTCAAGGTTCTCCTTCATACCAAACAGTGGTGTTAGGGCTATTTTTAAAACATATTTTATTTATTTATTTTTTGTTTTTATTTATTTATTTATTTTTTGAGACAGAGTCTCACTGTTGTCACCCAGGCTGGAGTCCAATGGCACAATCTCAGCTCACCGCAACCTCCACCTCCCAGGTTCAAGCGATTCTCCTGCCTTAGCCTCCTGAGTAGCTGGGATTACAGGCATGCGCCACCATGCCCAGCTAATTTTTGTATTTTTAGTAGAGATGGGTTTTCTCGATGTTGGCCAGGCTGCTCTCGAACTCCCAACCTCAAGTTATCTGCCCGCCTCAGCCTCCTGAAGTGCTGGGATTGCAGGTGTGAGCCACTGTGTGCAGCCATTTATTTATTTTTTTTAAGACGGAGTCTTGCTATGTCACCAGGCTGGAGTGCAGTGGTGCAATCTCCGCTCACTACAACTTTCGACTCCCTGGTTCAAGTGATTCTCCTGCCTCAGCCTCCTGAGTAGCTGGGATTACAGACAGGCGCCACCACGCCCAGCTAATTTGCATATTTTTAGTAGAGATGGGTTTCACCATGTTGTCCAGGATGTTCTTGATCTCCTGACCTCGTGATCCACCCACCTCAGCCTCCCAAAATGCTGGGATTACAGGTGTGAGCCACCGCACCCGGCCAGGGCTATCTTTCCATCAGTCTATATCCATATTTGGCTTTTTTGTTTTTTGTTTTGAGACAGGGTCTCACTCTGTCACCCAGGCTGCATGACAGAGTGGTGCAATCACTGCAACCTCAAACTCATGGGTAATAGTGATCCTCCTGCCTCAGCCTCCCAAGTAGCCGGAACCACAGGCATGCACCACCACACCTGTGTGTGTGTGTGTGTGTGTGTGTGTGTGTGTGTGTGTGCGCGCGCGCGCGCATAGAGAGAGAGACAGGGTCTCACTTTGTTGCTCAGGCTGGTCTCAAACTCCTGGACTCAAGCAATCTTCTTGCCTTGGCCTCCCAAAGTATTGAGATTATAGGGATGAGCCATCACATCCAGCCCACTGTACCCATACTTGTTCATAAGTATCTGCAAATATATATACCTGCAGTCTAAGGCAGTGCACAAAACAATCAGCTTTCAGGCAGACTGCCTGCCTTTGGATACTGATTCTAGCACTTACTACACATGTAACTACCGACAAGCCCCTTCACCTCTCTACATTAATTTCCTCAACCGTAAAATGGAGACAGTAACAGAACCTACTGTTTCTGTGAGCATGACATGAGTTGGTTAGCATTTGGTATGGTATCTGATACATAATAACCACCAAATAAATTTTAACTGTTATTACAAAACCTGGCAGGGCATAGTGGCTCACTCCTGTAATCCCAGCACTTTGGGAGGCCAAGGGAGGTGGATTACCTGAGGTCAGGGGTTCAAGACCAGCCTGACCAACATGGTGAAACCCCATCTCTATTAAAATACAAAATTAGCCGGGTGTGGTGGCAGGCTCCTGTAATTCCAGCTACAGGCTGAGGCAGGAGAACTGCTTGAATCCAGGAGGCAGAGGTTGCAGTGAGCTGAGATCAAGCCATTGTACTCCAACCTGAGCAACAGAGCGAGACTCCGTCTCAAAAGAAAGAAAAAAGAAGAAAGAAAAAAGAAGAAAGAAAGAGAGAGAAAGAAAGAAAGAGAAAAAGAAAGAAAGAAAGAAAGAAAGAAAGAAAGAAAGAAAGAAAGAAAGAAAGAAAACCTTCTTGTCAATATATGCTTATTCCCCCAACTCCACAATCTCCTGGGCTCCCCCAGTACCCATAGAAGCTGGCAATAGGGAAATGGAAGTTGTAAATGGCAATGGTGATGAGCTCAGGCAGCACAGCTGTCTTCTTTACAAAAGCACATTAATGATGAGCCTGGAGAATGTATTAGATGTCAGGATGGCAAATACAGTTTTGGTTGTAACATGTCTGCTGTGCAAAACAAAATACATCCATTTAAGAGGCTGTCAACCTGGAGTCCATGACCTCTCTGAAATTAGATGCAAAACTTGGTCTGTGTGTGCATTTTTCATGGTAAAGGGTCTATTGCTTTCGTCTGACTCATAACCTTAAAAGGTCTTAAGAGAGTTAAGAACCCATGACCTATTCAGTGCAATGTTCCCTGAGGGTAAAAAGTTCCCGGGGCATCCAGCACCCGCCGTGGGAGTCCGTCAAAATTCCAGGGTTCACCAACTGCAGAACTATGGAGATGCAAAAGCATTAGCAACTCCTTGGAAGGAAAGTACACGTGGGAAACCAAGAAACGCTAAGAGGAAAAAAGCATTTTAGCCTAATGTGGTACAACTGCTGAGGTTTTCAGGCCTCCCTCAAGGAGGAAAGCGAGCCCAGATTGCAGGTCTGTTCCAAGTGAGTGTGTCTGCAGGTTGTATTATGCGTGTGATGGTGGTGATGGGGGTTATAGAAGCTTAGAGCGAACTTCCATCACTCCTACCCATCATTTTCTAGTTATTTTATCATCCATTGATTCTTCTCCGTCAGCTCTGAGGACCGCAGACTAAACTGAAACACAAAAGGGGAGGGCGAAAGAAAAGATAGCTCCAAAGGGAGCCGCGCGCCCGTTCTTTCATCCTGCGGTCCCTTTAAGAGAAGAACCTCTTGGGACCTGCAGTCCCAACCGACCCCAGTTTTAACCGAAACCCAACCCGGACTTCCCCCTCTTGACTCAAATAAGACCAACTTTGGATTTTCCCTCCCCTATTGACCAATCAGATTCTGTTACCAGGCAGACTTCAGCGGCCGCCGGTACGAGGCCGGCGCTTTCTGTCTCCGGGTGGCAGCAGCGACCAATGACAGAGCAGGCCGCCCGTGTATCTAGGCAGATCGCGGCTGTTACGACCATTCAGAAAAAGGAAAATAAAGCAACGCACGAGCCGGCTGGGCCAGGACCTTGGGGCTGGGCTGGAGTGAAGGTGGCTACGAGGTAGTTTCTCTTTCTCCCTTACCTTTATTGTTGCTTGTGCTGGAAGGCGACTGTTGAGAGGTAGGGAGGGGGCAAGGTGAGTTGGGAGGAGAGCAGAAAAAGATTGTGGCTGTATTTTCCACAGCTTCTTCACCCATGTGCACGTGCCCGGAATCTGGGACCCCATTCCCCTGCCGCGTTTCTGACGCCCAGCCCCTTGAGTTCCGCTACCCCGCCCCCAACCCACCACTTTGCAGAAACGGGGGATTGAATGGAGGGGGAAGGGAAGGAGGTGGGGGCGCGCCTCAGAATGGGCTGTTGTGGGAGATGACGTAGGGGCCGGCGACGTGGGGAGGGGGAGCAGCGGGGGAAGTCGTGGCGAGATTAAGTAATGAGAACTTGGGCCCAGTTTTTTTCCAAGCCTTGAAGGGCAGAATATGTTCGTATCCTTTCTGACCTCCCAGGCATATGCAATGGTGAGGAGTATTTTTGAGAATTTGAGAACTTTGTTTCGTGGTTGTTATTGTTTTTGAGAGGGAGGAGGGCAGTATGGGGTCAGAGGCAGAAATGAAAATTTCTTGCCAACAGGGATTCCCAATCCCCCTCTCTCTTCCTTTACAGCTTTCCAGACTTGGGAGACTTCAGAAAGGCGGGGCTGATAGAATGACGATGGCAAAGACCTCTTTGGGTATATATGGGCCCGGCGAAGTAATGGAATAATTTCTAATTTTTGGAGAAGGCAAGTGGTGAGAAAAAGACCACCGGGGACATTCGAAGCCTTTGTTTCTGTTTCTCTGTCTTTCTGGGTAAGGAGATGAGGGTGCCGTGGGGCCTTCAGGGGAAGGGAAGGCCAGTGTGAGTTACATCTTTATGCCTGTCCCTCTCAACTCTAGCCCTCATGCCGGGATGGCAGAAGATGAGCCTGATGCTAAGAGCCCCAAGACTGGGGGAAGGGCCCCCCCAGGTAGTGCTGAGGCTGGGGAACCTACCACCCTTCTTCAAAGGCTCCGAGGTACCATTTCGTAAGTACTCATCACATCTCCAAATCCTGTCCAAGACCTGGGTATAGATTCCTGTAGCACTTCACTTCTGCTGTGGATGAACTGCCTCTCAGCAAGTGCATGGGAGCAGAGGGAGATTCTTGGCCATGGTAGCAGTTCTTGAGCACCTGCTGGGCATTTCAGTGCTTTTCCCTCCCTAGCAGTCAGACAGAATCGGGGAAAATCTTGTGTGTGACCTCCAGCTTTCTCCTCTTCCCCACAGCAAGGCCGTGCAGAACAAGGTAGAGGGAATCCTGGTAAGTGTGTTGCGGAAGAGGGCAACAGAGGGATGGAAGTGCTGAGGGAAGAGGATGTGAGGAGGACGGGCATTAGCAAAACGTTGATGTGGGAGAGGCGGGGGCATCTCCCTTGTCAGAAGATAGTTGGCTTTGCAGACTTACTGCCAGTTTGACTTTGTGCCTCTCACTTTATCTCTGTGAGCACTTGTGTAGAAGCCCAGCAGAGATGAAGTCAGAGCTGATCCCCTTTCTTCCCCTCCTCGCCGTGGTAGCCTATAGGGCTCCTCAGAGCACCTGGTGTCAAATAATTTCTAAGGTCCTTTTTCAGTCTGACACCCTCTTAAGTCAGCTAGACTTTGGGGTGGGGATCAGAGGGTCCTACACTGGGTCCTTCTTGGCCTTATTATTTCTCCTGCCTCTGTTCTCCCCTACCTCAGCAAGATGTACAGAAATTTTCTGACAACGACAAGCTGTATCTCTACCTTCAGCTCCCCTCAGGGCCCAGCACTGGAGACAAAAGGTAGGTCTGATGGTAGAGTTTCAGATGGCAGAGTTCTGATTCTTAGAGAAAGGTTCGCTGGATAGGGGTGAGGTGAATATGAAGACTCCTAACTGCTGCCCTTGATGAAGAGGAAGGGTTCCCGCCCAGACTTGGTTTACCAGGGAATGGTAGATTCTGGGTGAACTAATTTGGTCCAGCACTATTGAAGTGGTAGTTTGGGAAGAACCAGGACACTATTAGGGCTTAGTAATGCTTGTTCCGTTTGCTTCTGCAGCTCAGAGCCAAGTACACTGAGCAATGAGGAGTACATGTATGCCTACAGGTGGATCCGCAACCACCTAGAAGAGCACACGGACACCTGTCTGCCAAAGCAAAGTGTTTATGATGCCTATAGGTGGGTGGAGGGGTGGGTGGCGGGGTGAGCGGGTTGGTCGGCATAGGACCCCCTCACCCCTGAAGAGCTTCCTGCCTTGATAAAGCCTGCCTTCTTAAAGGGTTCCTCACACTTGATCCCTAGGGACCCTTCGAGCCTACCCATGGCCTCCTTCTCTGAGTATCTTCCCACTCTGCCCCCCCTCACTCAGGAAGTACTGTGAGAGTCTCGCCTGTTGCCGCCCACTCAGCACAGCCAACTTTGGCAAGATCATCAGAGAGATCTTCCCTGACATCAAAGCCCGAAGGCTTGGTGGCCGGGGCCAGTCCAAGTATCCTTGACTAGAGAGGCTGGGGCTGGAGGACAAGGAAGACTTAGGGTGTGGAGGGCCAGGAGTGGAACAGCGTAACTTGCTCGAGGGGCTTGGAGATCGCCATGTATTTTGCTGCTCCTTAACTTGCATCAGATATTGCTACAGTGGCATACGAAGGAAGACCTTGGTGTCTATGCCACCCTTGCCTGGACTTGACCTAAAGGGTTCTGAGGGTGTAAGTACCAAACCACCCTCCAATTCCACTCTTCTCTCCCAGGTAAAAGTCAGAGGTCTTTGGGGCACGTTCTGAGGGCTAACAGCCTCAGTCATTATGTACATAGCTTATGGGTATGATGTGCCCTTCTGCCAACCCTTAGCTGAAGCAGAGGATGAAGAGAACTTGTGGGTTTCTGCAATGGGATAGGTAGAGGATACTCCCATCCCCAGTCTGGTCTCAGCTTTGGTCAATAGTCTTTGGTCTCTGACAAGAGAGGGGCCAAAGATTCTTTAATTTGGAGTGTGATTGGGCGTGTCCTTCCCTACTTCAGCCAGAAATGGGCCCAGAAGTAACCCCAGCACCTCGAGATGAACTGGTGGAGGCAGCCTGTGCCCTGACCTGTGACTGGGCAGAGCGGATCCTGAAGCGGTCCTTCAGTTCCATCGTAGAGGTCGCCCGCTTCCTGCTACAGCAGCACCTCATCTCTGCCCGATCTGCACATGCCCATGTGCTTAAGGCCATGGGGCTTGCTGGTGGGTGGACCCTCTCTTATGTCTCAGCAACCCTGAGCCACTTTCAGCTTCAATGGCCCTCCCACACACTAGAATAGAGACACCTTGGATTTGCCCTCTCTTCCTGGAGACCCTTCTAAGACATGCTTTAGCACCCCATTTCCCATCCCTACCAGTCAATCAGAATCGCCTCACTCCCCTATTCCTGTTTCCTCCTCATCTTCACTTTATTACCTTTTCGGCACCTCTGCAGAAGAGGACGAACACGCACCTCGGG
Organism: Cacajao melanocephalus; assembly: GCA_963573385.1. Classification (NCBI taxonomy): domain Eukaryota; kingdom Metazoa; phylum Chordata; class Mammalia; order Primates; family Pitheciidae; genus Cacajao; species Cacajao melanocephalus. The sequence goes on along the minus strand of CAUYLG010063890.1, from coordinate 103,836 downwards.
AACGGTTGTCTAAATCCAAAAATGGTCTAGAGAACCTAGAGGGTGGAGCCCACAAGAAGCCAGAGAGACCAGCCCAGGTAAGGACGTCAATACCCTGACTTTGCTGTCCTGGGATGCGGGCTTAGTATATCCTTCTCCTGTTAGGTCCCATGCTTTTCCACCTCCTGTGCCTCTGGCATCCATGTTTCCTCCAGTATTCAGTCTTCACACCTTACTGTGTTCTCCTCTTTACTTTTTAGCCACCTAAGGATCTGGAAGCCCGAGCTGGGGCTGGCCCTCTAGCACGTGGAGAGCGGAAGAAGAGTGTAGTTGAGAGCCCGGCTGCAGGAGCCAATAACCTGCAGGTTAATGCCCTAGTGGCTCGGCTGCCTCTGCTCCTTCCCCGGGCCCCTCGCTCGCTTATTCCGCCAATCCCGGTCTCTCCACCTATCCTGGCCCCCAGGCTTCCTTCAGGTGCCCTGAAAGTGGCTACGCTGCCTCTGTCTAGTAGGGCCGGGGCACCCCCGGCAGCTGTGCCCATCATTAACATGATCTTACCAACTGTTCCTGCTTTGCCTGCACCTGGGCCTGGGCCTGGGCCTGGGCCTGGGCGGGCTCCACCTGCAGGACTCACTCAGCCCCGAGGCACAGAGAACAGAGAGGTAGGCATAGGTGGTGACCCAGGACCGCATGACAAGGGTGTCAAGAGGACAGCTGAAGTACCTGTGAGTGAGGCCAGTGGGCAGGACCCACCAGCTAAAGCAGCAAAGCAGGATATAGAGGATACAGCAAGTGATGCCAAAAGGAAACGGGGGCGCCCTCGAAAAAAGTCAGGTGGAAGTGGGGAAAGGAATTCTACCCCTCAGAAGTCAGCAGCTGCCATGGACTCTGCCCAGTCCTCAAGGTTACCATGGGAGACATGGGGCTCAGAAGGGGAAGGCAACTCAGCTAGAGGGGCAGAGAGGCCAGGGCCAATGGGAGAGGCCGAAAGGGGGGCAGTGCTTGCCCAGGGTCAGGAAGATGGTACTGTTTCCAAAGGAGGAAGGGGCCCCGGTTCCCGGCATACCAAAGAAGCAGAAGATAAAATTCCCTTGGTCCCCTCGAAAGTGAGTGTCATCAAGGGCAGCAGAAGCCAAAAGGAGGCTTTTCCGTTGGCAAAGGGAGAGGCAGGCACTGCGGCACAGGGTAATAAAGACTTAAAGGAGCATGTGCTTCAAAGTTCCTTATCCCAGGAGCATAAAGACCCCAAAGCAACACCCCCATGATAGAGGTCTGTGGGGAAGAGTGTTTATATCCATACATTAACTTTGCCGAGTAGAGGACCTTCTCTGCGCTTGCTTCTCATTTGGCTGTTCTTTTCCTAAGGAAGTCCATTCTCCTCTGTACAGACCAGTCTACCTAGTACCTGGTTGCTGCCTCTAACCTTTTCAGCTTGATATCCTTGGCTTTAGTGTAACCAATAAATCTGTAGTGACCTTACCTGTATCCCTGTGCTATCCTGTGGGAAGGTAGGAATGGGCTAAGTATGATGAATGTGTAGGTTAGGGATCTTTTGGTTTTAAATCACAGAAAACGTAATTCAAACTGGCTTAACATAAAAAGGACTTACTGGTTCATGTAACTGGAAAGTCCATAGGTAGTGCTGGCTCCAGGTGAAGCCTGACCCAGTAGCTCAGTATGTCTCTAAATACCAGACTGACTTTTTTCTCACTGTTGCATCTTCCGTAGGACCATCTTAAGTCTGGGCCACTTCATGGCTGCCAGCATTCCTAGGACTACACGTTTCCCCATTTATGTCCAATCAGAAAAAGAAGGCATCTTTGTGCCGGAAATCCTAGCAAAAGCCCTACCGTTCACACGGATTAGGCCTGGGTCACATGTCCACCCCTGGCCAATCGCTGTGGCCAGGAGGATGCTACATGCTAGTTTGCTTATTCTACTTCATGGACTACATCTTTGGGGAAAAGGGTAGGGTCAGCCTCCCCAAAATCACATGGATTCCCCAGATGGAAACTTGGAACAGAGAGTTGCTGGGGTGGCCGCTGACACCCAGCGACTATTATTTTAGCTTGCTAAATGGAAATCAGCTAGACCTGCTTTCTTTTCTCCTCAGTCTTGCATTTCCCTTAATGCAAGCTGTAGTCTCTTTCCTCTTGCTTCTAGTCTCAGAAGGAAGGAGAGGGAAGCCATTCTCCTGTAGGGACTCTCCAGTCTCAGACACAGTCCCTTTTTTTCTACCTCCATCTCAAAGATGGAGCTCCTTCCTTGGCCTGTGTCTTCATTTTTGTTTTCTCCTCATTCCTGCTTCCCTATCTCTCACCCTACTGCCACTTCCACCAACTAGAGTGAAAGACTTACTTCCTAGCCATTTCATGAAGTCCATTCTGTATCCACCAGGTGGCAGCCACTTGTCATACATGTCAGGACTTAGCCAGGACTGTGGGGTTTAGGTTAGATGTCACGGAAATTGCTAGTTCTGTGGTCTGGCAGGACCAATGGGAAAGGAATGCAGACCCTCTAGATGTATCCTTGGGAAAAGCAGTAAACCAACTAATATTTATTGAAGACCTGCTTTATTCTCTACATAGGGTAGCTTCTGTCAGGGAATCTTGGTTCTTCCCAAGAAATACTGATTTTCTTTCAGGGAGACTTTATGTGTTCATTTATTTCCACCACAGCAGATTTTAAGAAATTATGTAATATTTGATATCTATATAAGAGTATATCTAACATGAATAAATTATGATGCATACTAATGAGTACCTATGACCCATAACACAATTTATACATTAAAACATTTGAAATACCATTGTGTTTGTGTTCCTCCCTAGCCTGTCCCCCACCTCTTCTTAGCAGTAACTGCTGGTCCTTAATTTTTGTGTCTATTATCTGCTATAGATATTTTTAACCATATATGCATGTATTCTTTAAAAATGTATTTAATTCTGCTTGTTTTTTAGCTTTACAGAAAATGTTATACTTTTTTTTTTTTTTGAGACATGGTCTTGCTCTATCATGCAGGCTGGAGTGCAGTGGTGGTGAGATCTCAGCTCACTGCAACCTCCACCTCCTGGACTCAAGTGATCCTCCCACCTCATCCTCCCCATTAGCTAGGACTGCAGGTGCATGCCACCACACCTGAATTTTTGTATTTTTAGTAGAGACAGAGTTTCGCCATGTTGCCCAGACTGGTCTTGAACTCCTGAGCTCAAGCTGTCTGCCTGCCTTGGACTCCCAAAGTGCTGGGATTACAAGCATGAGCCACTGTGTTCAGCTCGGCTCTGTTATACTCTTAACATCCCCTGCAGTTTGCTTTTTCTCACTTACCATTGTCTTTAAGATTCATCCAGGCTGTTGTAGATAGCTATGATGCATTCATTTTCATCTGCATAATATTTTATCAAGTGCATAAACCACAAGTTATTTATCCATTCACCTATCAATGGCTATTTGGGGTGTTTCCAGTATTTTGCTATTTCACACTGCTGCTATGAACATTCTTGTAGATGTTAGTGCCTTTGTTTTCAGTAAGATTTCTAAAGAGGTTTCTATCATAATCCTTTGGTTTATATACCCTCTGAGTTGGGGACTGTTACCTCTTGTCTTATTCTCTGGAAGAGTTTATGTCAGATTGAAACTAACTGTTCCTTGAAAGTTTGGTAAAACTCACCTGTAAAGCTATCTGAGATTGATGTTTCTTTGTGGGAATAATTTTAACTATTGGTTCAATTTCTTTGATAATTGTAGACTATTTGGGCTTTCTATTCCTTCTTGAGTCAGATTAGGTAAAGTATTATTCTAGGGTTTTGTGTTTTGTGCATTTCATGTCTTTTTTTTTTTTTTTTAGGAGGGTGTCTCGCTCTGACACCAGGCTGGAGCGCAGTGGCGCAATCTCGGGTCACTGCAACCTCCACCTCCTGGTTCAAGTGATTTTTCCACCTCAGCCTCCCAAATAGCTAGCACTACAAGCAGGCACCACCACGCCCGGCTAATTTTTGTATTTTTTAGTAGAGACAGGGTTTCACCATGTTGGCCAGGGTGGTCTCGATCTCTTGACCTCATGATCCGCCTGCCTCGGCCTCCCAAAGTGCTGGGATTACAGGCGTGAGCCACCACGCCTGGCTTTTATTTTTTTTTTTAATCTTATCTATAGTATATTTCTTATGCTTTCTTTAGGTTTCTTTTTATGTTCCTTTACAATATCTTCATTTTGACACTTAGCCAATTAATTTTCAGGCTATCTTCTTTACTATTTTAAGTTTTTAATAACTTGTTTCTCTACATTCCACAAGTTTTTCTGTGCTATATTTTTATTAAGTAATAAAATATCTAGAGACTTAAAAATTTATCTTTATTTATTTATTTGTTCTTTTTTTTTTAAATATATAAAGATAGGGTTTCACCATGATGGCCAGGCTGGTCTTGAACTCCTGACCTCAGGTGATCCACCCACCTCAGCCTCCCAAAGTGCTAGGATTACAGGCGTGAGCCACCGCGCCTGGCCAAAAATTTATCTTTTTGATATTGATTTTTAGCTTAAATTTGTGTTCAGAGAATGTAGTGTCTATGACACTAATCTTTGACATTTGTTGGAACTGTTATTTTATATTCTGTAACTTATTGTGGATGTCTAAATTGGCTTTATTGTTTTCTGCTGAGTCCTGTCCATGGTAGCTTGTTTACTTGTACATTTTATATTTTGGGTTTTTGTTTTTTGTTTTGAAATGGAGTCTCGCTCTGTCGCCAGGCTGTCACCAGGCTCGCTGCAACCTCTGCCCCCTGGGTTCAAGGAATTCTTCTGCCTCCTGAGTAGCTGGTATTACAGGTGTGCGTCACCACACCTGGCTAATTTTTGTATTTTTAAGTACAGACAGGGTTTCACAATATTGGCCAGGCTGGTCTCAAACTCCTGGCATCAAGTGATCCACCCACCACAGCCTCCCAAAGGGCTGGGATTACAGGCATAAGCCACCGTGCCCAGCCTATTTTATATTTTGGAGTTTTGAACTCATATTTTGTTAAGTTTAATCTGTGGGAATTCTGAGGACCTAAACTGGGGACACTTCCCTTCAGAGAGGATTTGCATTTGTTTTTGCCAGGAGCCAGAAGATACTCCTGACCTGGGACTATGTTAGCCCCAGCAGGAGTCCAAGTTTAATTCAGGAGTTGCAGGTTTTTCTTCCCTTCCCTTGGCTAGACCCAAGTCTTAGACTATGCTGATACTGGCATTTGTCCTCAGGGACAAACCTGATTCTACTACTCAATGTTGCTCTTCTTTTATATAGGTTTCAACTTTTTTTTTTTTAATTTGTACTTTTCTTAGTGATGTCTCTTTCCTTCTCTCTCTCTTTCTCTCTCTCTCTTTTTTTCTTTTTTGACAGAGTCTTGTTCTGTCGCCAGGCTGGAGTGCAATGGTGCCATCTCAGCTCACTTCAACCTCCGCCTCCCGGGTTCAAGTGATTTTCCTGCCTCAGCCTCCCAAGTAGCTAGGATTACAGGCACATGCCGCCGCATCCAGCTAATTTTTGTATTTTTAGTAGAGATGGGGTTTTACCATGTTGACCAGGATGGTCTCGATCTCCTGACCTCGTGATCCGCCTGCCTTGGCCTCCCAAAGTGCTGGATGACAGGAGTGAGCCACCATGCTCAGCTGATTTCTCTTTCTAATGAACTCAGCAATGTGCTAAGGAGTATGTTTGCTGCAATATATCTAGGACCTAGCTGTGTTTTAATGGGTAGCCTTTCTCTTATCCATGCTGGCAGAAGTAGGAGTCTTTTACTGTGGTTTTGATATTTTCCCTCTTGCTTTTTAAGTGTCAGGCATTTTTTAGAAGCTGGTTTACTCAGACCCCAACTTCAAACATTCTAGCTGGGGAGACACAAATAAATGATCACAGCACAGTGTGAGTTATGTAAGTAGGAGCACCAAGTGCTGTGGGAGCCCAGAGAGAGATCATGTGTGTCAGCCAAGAATTAGAGATGACTTCCCTGTAGATGTGAGGAGTTAACTGCACAAGTCAAACTCATAAAGCAAGGACAAAACAACATAAGACATATGGTAAAACAAAAGTAAGTCATGATACTCTATCGCCTAAAAGCTGTCAATTCAGAAACATCAGTTTGGACTGATGCTTTGTGATCAATTTGTGAAGGCTTCATGGAAAAGGCAGGCTTGAGTTAGGCCTTTAAAATAAGTAGAGCTTGGATAGGCGAAAAAGAGGAGGACATTATCGGAAAAACGGGTGTGGGAATGTGGCATGGGAATACAATTCAAAGAGACCTGTCAGACAGACGTGATGTGTATGAACAATAGTGGGAAATAAACTAGAAAGCTGGGCGTGGTGGTTCATCCCTTTAATTCCAGTAGTTTGGGAGGCCAAGGCAAGAGAATCACTTGAATCCAGGAGTTAAAGCAACATAGTGAGACCCCATCTCTACAAAAAACTTTTTAAAATTAGCCAGGTCTTATGGTACATGTCTATAGTCCCAGGTACTCAGCAGGCTGATGTGGGAGAATCACTATTGCCTGGGAGTTCAAGACTGCAGTAAGGCTGGGCGTAGTGGCTCATGCTTCTAATCACAGCACTTTGGAGCGCCAAGGCAGGCAGATCACTTGAGGTCAGGAGTTCAAGGCCAGCCTGGCCAACATGGTGAAACCCCATCTCTATTAAAAACACACAAAAAATTAGCCTGGCATGGTGGGGGCGGGGTGCACCTGTAATCCCAGCTACTCGGAAGGCTGAGGCAGGAGAATCACTTGAACCGGGGAGGCAGAGGTTGCAGTGAGCCAAGATTGCACCATTGCACTCCAGCCTGGGTGATGCGTGAAACTCTGTTTGTTTGTTTGTTTTGAAAAAAAAAAAGACTGCAGTGAGCCCAGATGGTGCCACTACACTCCAGCCTACGTGACACAGCAAGACCCTGTCTCAATAATTAATTAATTAAAGTAAAATAAACTAAGAATAAACAACCATTATAGTTATCTGTTGATTGAATAAATGAATGAATGAAAGGCATGAAGTTTGCATTAGAGGATGGAGGAACTGGAGTTAAAGGAACAAGCCAGGCAGCTGTTGCCATCATCCATGTGGAAGGAGATGAAGGACTGGACCAGGATGCAGACAGATGAGAGGTAACAGGCATATGGTAAAATAAACCACTGGTGATAGAATAGATAGACACAAATTAGCTGAGCATGGTGGCGCATGCCTGTAGTCCCAGCTACTTGGGAGGCTGAGGCAGGAGAATTGCTTGAACCTAGGAGGTGGAGGCTGCAGTGAGCTGAGATCTCGCCACTGCACTACGGCCTGGGCAACAGTGCAAGACTCCTTCTCAAAAAACAAAATTATAAAATAAAATAAAAATAAAATCGATGCATCCAAAGAAATGCTGTACTCACCATGACTGAGATTGAGGATGAATCCATTTACTTTGGAATACCATAGCACTGAATGAGTTTGAGATTTTAATTAGTGTTACAGGGTCTTAAAGTAAGCTCTTCCACTCTATTTTTAAAAATATAACATGAAACAAGTTATTCTTCTGGTCAAGCAATCTTCAGGTTTTTGGACGCAGGCCTAAACTAAGATTTGGGGAAGCACCTACCACTTCCTCCCTACTGTTCCTCACTCTTCCCCTTCTCCACAATTTCCTGTTTCTCCACTCCCGTTACCTTTTCCAGTTCTATCGTTCATTTTAGTTCTATCATAAATTTACTAAAATTTGAATTAACCTTTTGCTATTAAACCAAGACAAACTGCATGTATAGTATATGGCCCCAAATACGTGAAGCTATTGTTTTTTTTTTTTTTTGTAGCTAATAATCAGCTTTCTTTAGAAATTAAAGCAAATGCTGCATTCATACAGTATAACAAATGGGGGAATTTATGTCACTGTATATTTGTCTAAGTGTTTTACTTCATGTTGTGGTTCCTCAGTAATACTACTTGATCCGGAAAAATCCTGCCGATTCCATCCTATGAGATAAATATGCTAAGCGTTTTATACAGAGAGATGGCTGGACACAGACACGTATATCTCACAGTATTTCTTAAGAAATGCTAATGTTGGCCAGGCACAGTGACTCAAGCCTGTAATCTCAGCACTCTGGGAGGCCAAGGTGAGCTTATCACCTGAGGTCAGGAGTTCAAGACCAGCCTGGCCAACATTGTAAAACCCCGTCTCTATTAAAAATACAAAAAAATTACCCAGGTGTGGTGGTGCACGCTTGTAATTCCAGCTACTCGGGAGGCTGAGGCACGAGAATTGCTTGAACTTGGGAGGTGGAAGTTACAGTCAGCTGAGATCACGCCACTGCACTCCAGCCTGGGTGACAGAGGGAGACTCTGTCTCAAAAAAAAAAAATGCTCAGGCTGGGCACAGTGGAGCCAAGCCTGTAATTCCAGCTACTCAGGAGGCTGAGGTAGGAGGATTGCTTGAGCCTAGGAGTTCAAGACCAGCCTGGGCAACATGGCAAAACCCCATCTCTAAAAAAATACAAAAAAATTAGCCAGGTGTAGTGGCACACACCTGTAGTCCCAGCTCATTGGGAGGCTAAAGTAGGAGGATTGCTTGAGCCCAGGAGGTGGAGGCTGCAGTGAGCCAAGATGGCACCACTGCACTCCAACCTGGGTGACAGAGGAGCAAGAGCCTGTCTCAAAAGAAAAGAAAAGAACTGAAAAGAACTGAAAGGAAAGCGAGGCAAGGGGCCGTGCACCTGTGGTCCTAGGTACTTGGGAGGCTGAGGTAGGACTGCCTGAGCCCAGGAGTTCCAGGCTGTAGTGAATGATTATTGTGCCATTGCACCCCAGCCTTAAAGCAAGACCTAATCTCTTAAAAAAAAAAAAAACTTCATAGGGAGCTGTTTACTGGAATAATCAGGCCAGGATCCGTGGCTCATACCTGTAATTCCAGCACTTTGGGAGGTGAGGCAGAGGATTGCTTGAGCCCAGGAGTTCGAGACCAGCCTTGGCAACATGGCAAGATCTCATCTCTACAAAAAAATACAAAAAATCAGCTGGGCGTGGTACTGTGCGCTGAGTAGTTCCAGCTACTCAGGAGGCTGAGGTGGAAGGATCACTTAAGCCTGGGAGGTCCCGGCTGCAGTGAGCTGATATGGCACCATTACACTCCAGCCTGGGTGACAGAGTGAGACCCTGTCTCAACAGTAGCAAATCCACAATGACTTAACCATTCTGAAGCTCAGTTTCCATAAAATGGAATAAAATCAGTTGGGCATGGTTTTATTCCAGCCTGGCCAATATGGTGAAACTCGTGTCTATTAAAAACACAAAAATTAGTCGGAATTGCTGGCACACACCTGTAGTCCCAGCTACTTGGGAGGCTAAGGCAGAAGAATCACTTGAACCCAGGAAGTGGAGGTTGTAGTAAGCAGAGATCATGTCACTGCACTCCAGCCTGGGTACGACAGAGCAAGACTCCATCTCAAACAAACAAACAAAAAGAATAAAATCTGTTTCATTTGCTTGTAAAGAGAAATATATGAGTTAATGTTTGTACTCATATACAGTATGGGGCTCAAGCAATAACTCCTAACTTCTTTTTCAAATAAAAACCTGTGTATCTAAATACCTATGTATTGTTCAGGAAAAAAATTCACTCTCTTATAAAAGTTTCTTTTTTTTTTTTTTTCTTTTTGAGACAGAGTCTCGTTCTTGTTGCCCAGGCTGGAGTGCAATGGTGCTATCTCGGCTCACTGCAAAATCCGCCTTCCAGGTTCAAGCAATTCTGCTTCAGCCTCCTGAGTAGCTGGGATTACAGGCATGTGCCACCATGCCTGGCCAATTTTTGTATTTTTAGTAGAGACGGAGTTTCTCCATGTTGGTCAGGTTGGTCTCAAACTCTCGACCTCAGGTGATCCACCCGCCTCAGCCTCCTAAAGTGCTGGGATTACAGGCATGAGCCACCCGCCTGGCATAAAAGTTTAACTACAGGGATGTTTAAGATATAACTAGAGGCTGGGCAAGGTGGCTCACACCTGTAATCCCAGCATTTTGGGAGGCTGAGGCGGGCAGATCTCTTGAGGCCAGGAGTTCGAGACCAGCCTGACCAACATGGTGAAACCATGTCTCTACTAAAAATACAAAAATTAGCCGGCCATGGTGGCTCATGCCTGTAATCGCAGCTACTCGGGAGGCTGAGGCAAGAGAATTGCTTGAACCCAGGAGGCGGAGGTTGCAGTGAGCCAGTGCCATTGCATTCCACCCTGGGCAACAGAGTGAGACTGTGACTCAAAACAAACAAACAAACAAACAAACAAAAAAAGATATAACTGGAGTTGTATTATGACATAGATCCTTTGTTTTTACTGACTTTTGAATAATAAGCCAACTTCTTTCCCCAGTTTGATTAAATTTAAACAAGACAAATAAATGACATTATCTTACTCTGTTGGTAATTTCCTGCCCTTCCCACACCTCAATGTGCAAAACATATACATACTTTTCTACAGGACAGCATGGGTTCCCACACATTCACCCATCATCCGAGTGCAACCATCTACACCTGCAGTGGCTCCTTGGGATCTAACATAAACGTGAGTGATTTTTTTTTAATCAAAAGAGAATTAAAAAAAAAAAGTTCAGTGAAGTGAAGAATTTTAGAGCATATCACAAATGTTATGCTTTTTTATTTTATTTTATCTTATTTTATTTTGAGACAGAGTCTTGCTCTGTCACCCAGGCTGGAGTGCAGGGATGCAATCTCGGCTCACTGCAACTTCTACCTCCCAGTTTTAAACAATTCTCCTGCCTCAGCCTCCTAAGTAGCTGGGATTACAGGCGCCCACCACCACACCCAGCTAATTTTTTTTTTTTTAAACAGAGACGGGGTTTTGCCATGTTGGCCAGGCTGGTCCCCTACTCCCGACCTCAGATGATCCACCTGCCTCAGCTTCCCAACATGCTGGAATTGCAGGCATGAGCCACTGTGCCCAACCACAAATGTTATGCTTTTAAATTTAATATGGGAGAAAGAATAGCATTCAATTTTACAATCCGACAACTAAGGAGACTGAGGAGAACAAAGACAAATGTGGGGAGGAAAACATAACTTAAGTCAAAATATTTATTTTGAAAATATTTTTGGGCCGGGCGTGGTGGCTCATGCCTGTAATCCCAGCGCTTTGGGAGGCCAAGGTGGGCAGATCACGAGGTCAAGAGATCGAGACTATCCTGGCCAATATGGTGAAACCCCGTCTCTACTAAAAACACAAAAATCAGCTGGGCGTGGTGGCACACGGCTGTGGTCCCAGCTACTTGGGAGGATGAGGTGGAAGAATCCATTGAACCCAGGAGGCAGAGGTTGCAGTGAGCTGAGATTGCGTCATTGCATTCCAGCCTGGCGACAGAGCAAGACTCCATCTCAAAAAAAAAAAAAATTTTTTTTGGCTGGACATGGTGGCTTATGTCTGTAATCCTAGCACTTTGGGAGGACGAGGTGGGTGGATCACTTGAGGTCAGCAGTTCGAGACCAGCCTGACCAACATGGTGAAACCCTGTCTCTACTAAAAATCCAAAAATTATCCAGGTGCCTGTAATCTCAGCTACTTGGGAGACTAAGGCAAGACAATCGCTTGAACTCAGGAGGCAGAGGTTGCAGTGAGCGGAGATCACACCATTGCACTCCAGCCTGGGCAACAGAGCAAGACCCTGTCTCAAAAAAACAAAACAAAAAAAAAAGATGATTATTTAAAAAACCTCCAGAAAAAGGCAGAAAGACAGTCATAAAGGGATGCAAAGAAATTTACACATAACCCTTAGAGCTATAAATAGAAAACTTAAACTCTTCTACTTAGGTTTGTGTGTGTATTTTTAGTGGGGTGGTCTATAACTGACTGTAGCTATAAAAAGTTCCTGCTTCAAATTTGAACAGAGATGTTCCTGAAATCTGTCATGGGAAAATAAGAAAACTTTCTACTATAAAAAAGGTTGTGGCATTTCTTTCTACAATGTTTCAAAAGGCTAGTCTTGTGGCTGTTGAGAACTCTATCCCTTGAGGGGATACATGCCATTTTAAACTCTAGGCTAAAGTAGGGTCATGGCCTTATGACATCTGCAGGACAGCTGACTGGAAGCTGGCCAAGAGCTGGTGGGCCTGACATGTGGACTGGTGAGTCCCCTCCATTCCAGACCAGTGCTGAGAATTTCTTTTCTTTTTTGAGATGGAGTCTCACTCTGTTGCCCAGGCTCACTGGGCTGGAATGCAATGGGCAGGAGTGCAGTGGCGCGACCTCCGCTCACTGCAACCTCTGCCTCCCAAGTTTAAGCAATTCCCTGCCTCAGCCTCCCTAGTAGGTGGGATTACAGGCGCCCACCATCACACCTAGCTAATTTTTGTATTTTTAGTAGAGATGGGGCTTCACCATGTTGGTCAGGCTGGTCTCTAACTCCTGACCTCAGGTGATCCGCTGGGATAACAGGTGTGAGCCACCATGCCAGGCTGAGAATTTTTTTTTTTTTTTGAGACAGGGTCTCACTCTGTTGTAAAGGCTGGAGTGCAGTGGCATGATCTCAGCCCACTGCAGCCTCTGTCTCCCAGGATCAAGTGATCTTCCTACCTCAGCCTCCTGAGTAGCTGGGACTACAGGTGCATGCCACCATGGCAGCCCGGCTAATTTTTGTATTTCTGTAGAGACATGGTTTCACCATGTTGCCCAGGCTGGTCTTGAATCCCTGAGCTCAAGCAATCCACCCACGTCAGCCTCCCAAAGTGCTGGGATTACAGGTGTGAGCCATTGCGCCCAGCCAACAAACTGAAAGTGTCTTTGGCACTCTTATCCCCTTCCTCTGTTCGTCTTTTGTTACTGTACTCCTGCTTTAACCTAGCTTGTCTGCTTGCCCTCTCCTCCTCAAGATATGAGCAAATTCCCATTTCTATTCTTCAACATACAATTTTTTAGCTTTCAGAATGCTTGCTCGTCTTTTATTTTGCTGGGTTATATCCAATATCTATTCTAAGACCTGACTCACAATATTTCTAAGAAGGCTTCCATTCATTCATTCATTCACCATATACTGATGTGTGTGTATATATATATATATACACACACACACACACACACTGATATATATATATATATGTATATATAATATATATATCCTTCCAAATTAATTTAATATATAAATACACATATAGGCCTTCCAAATTAGTTTAATCAAACTCTACTATGTTCCTTCAGCAATTAGGTTAGGTACCCCATTTGTTCTACTGTTATGCATACTGCATATTTTACACAGGCATTTTCATGCTATTATACTTTATTCTGCCTCCCAATTAAACATTGTAGCAGTGACTCTTTCATCATCTATCCTATCCTATTGTCCCAACAATTAATAACAAAGTACTATGGTAGTAACTTGTGCCCTCTTGATCCTCACAAAACCTTGTAATGTATTAATATTACTTAACATGTTTTATTTGTAGACATAGCAACAGGTTTAAAGAGGTTACATTAGTTATTCGAAATCAAACAGCTTGTAAGTGGCAGGGAAGATGGCATTCAAGACCTGGGCTCAAATAACTAGCCTCAATGTATTATGTAAGGCCCTAACGAGAGGCATTGCATATTAAGTAAAGCCCTAGGAAAGGCGTTGAGATAGAGGTTCTGAAGACAAAGAGGGCTCTAAATCAACAATGTTAACCGAAAAATACCCAAAACTGGCTGGGCGAGATGGCTCAGGCCTATAATCCCAGCACTTTGGTACCTGAGGCCGGCAGATTGCTTGAGGCTAGCAGTTCGAGACCACCGTGGGCAACATAGCACGGCAACATTTACAAGACAAACAAACACAAAATACACAAAAGCAACACCAGAGGTCCATTTGCATGGCGTGTTTTTGTTTATTTGTTTGGTCTAATATGGTTTCGTTTTGTCTGGAAGGAGGGATTGTGCCCTCCAAATCTTTGTCATTTCACTCACCTCTCCCAACCTGGCCCTGTTCGGCCCCTCCCTGGAGAGCTCAGCGGATGGATGCTGGAGGCCACGGGCTGCCCCGGCAGGTGGTGACCTCGGAGGCAGAACCACACCCTCGAGTCGGGCCTCTAACGGCGAAAGATTGACGCAGTTGGACCGCGCCATTCCCGAAGCGTTAAGGGGCGTCTCCGCATCGCCCTCAAAGATGAGTAGGAAGAGGGCAGTGAGGGCGAATATCTTCCCCGTCCGCCGTCTCTCTTTCTGCTCGGTCTCCTGGGAACCCACCGTCTATCCCACGGCCTGATTTACTAAGGGAGCCTTGTAGCATAGGGGAGGGGGAAGTCATTGATTGTAATTACGGGAACTCGGTTGGTAACTCACACGGTCATTTACATAAAATTTGAATGTTAATGTACTTCTGGAAATATGCAATATGTCCATGCTTCTCTAACAGGGCACCCACGCCCGCCTGCTCACCCTACTTATGCAGCAAATTTTACTTCTCTCTCGGCTTCTGCACCCGCGCAAACGCTAGCTCTTAGGTCCTCTTCTTAACGATCGGCCCCGCCTCCCACCCGTAAGCTCCTCCCTTCGCCCGCTCCCTCGCGAGCTTCCAAACATCTTTTCCCCGCCCCCTTTTCTATTTTTGAACAGGCATGTTCCGGGCAGCTCACCCGACTCCTTAGATTACTATGGGATCGGTAGGGTCCTGAGCGTTGGGGAAGCAGGAAAGCATATCCTGGGAAGAAGGGCTTGGACTCAGAAGAAGAATCCTACATCGAGACCTTCTGGGGAATTTTATTTTACTTTATTTTATTATTGTTTTGGTCTTGGTTGTACTGAAGAGGAGGAGATTGTGTCGCCCGGTCGAACTTGTGGCAGCCTGAAGGCCCCCTCAGGCGGCGCCGCGGGCAGCCCCGCAGCCGGGGCCTGGTGCAGCCGCCGCGGCCGCTGTCAGGGAAGCGCAGGCGGCCAATGGAACCCGGGAGCGGTCGCTACTGCTGAGGCGGCGGTGTCGGCAGTCCGACCCCGACTGCCCGCACCCCCTCCGCGGGGGTCCCCCGGAGGTAAGCTACTTCTCCCCCATGAGTCACCTTTGCCCTGTTGCGTGGGGGGGGTCCCTCTCCCACTCTGTCCCGCACAGTCTTCCCCACCTGAGTTCGACTACGAAACAGCCCTCTTGGTGTCAGCTGCACTCCGGGTTCCTTCTCCACCCTTTCCTCTCAGGCCTGGGGTCCTCCTCTCTGCTTTTTGGCTTCCTCTTCTATTTAGCTCCTCCCTCCGCCTCGGGGATTCCCCCCTCCCTCACTCTTATCCCTGTTGCCTACGTCTCGAATTATTCTTTAAGTCGTGAACCCTTTCCACATCAGACGATTTCCATAATGCCCATGCTTGTCCTTCCTCGTCGTCTCTGCCCCTGCTCCAAACCTCTTCCATGGACTCCACGTTTATCTCTTTTCCTAGTTTGCCCTTTTCCTCCGAGGTCCCTGTGCAACCCCAGCACTGGGTTCCCATTTCCCTGAGCTAAAGATTGTATCCCTGTCTTCCTGTGCTGCTTCTGATTCCATTACCTCACCGTCACCCACCCACCCAGCCAGCTCCTGGCTTCCAAGAATTGCCTGTTCCCTTCTCCTTAAGGGATCTCGGGCCCTTGTCATCAGTCCCAAAAGTACCATTTACCTTCTTACTTCGAACCTAGTCCTCACCCTTCTCTGGTATGCATTATGATCCCTATAACTTTCTTCATCTTCTCTTTCTCCCTCCTCAGTCCCCCAGCCTTCCTTCTGGAGGTTTCTGTCTGTAGGGGAGAGATTTGAGTGCCCTTCCCATTCAGGATTTCCAACTTTGACATCTCCCTCGAGTTTCAAGGATTTTGCTGATCCTTGTGTACTTGATTCTGTTTTCCCTGTGGTCTTCATGCGTTCTCTATCACACTCTTTCTCTCCACATAACACTTAATTTCAGGATCAACTAAACCTTGAACTGAGAAGAAAAATGTGTTGGGAGCAGGGGGAGCCTCAGCTGCCTCAGGCTGTTCAGGACAGAAGGGTGTTTCTGAAGGCTGGAGCAAGTTTTGAAGACGTCCCTATCAGATTACACTTGGTTGGCTAACTCAGGAGCAACCACTAGGAAGGATGAACAGTCCTGCCTGGAAACTGAATGAGATTATGAGAAATCTTGTTTCAGATTATTTAATTTTAGGCTTTTGTTAAAGGAATCACAGAATAGAGTGCCTTCCCACCCCTGTCCAGATACATGAGGAATCAGTTTACTGTCTGTGGTTTACTAGAATAGTTTTGGTTTGTTCCATAAGATCTCAGGCCTGGAGTGTGGGGTAAGGATGTAACTGGAGAAAAGGAACATGAGACAATGGAAAGAGCTTATACATTCAGAATCAGGACTCCTGGTTTCAGCATGTGACTTCCTCACTTGACCTCTAGAGTGATCCTTTTGGAAAATGGCCTACCCTCTATAGGCATGTGTAGTAATAAATTGGTAGCAGGATGTGGGTTGAGGGAAAAAAATCAGAATTGGTTTATTTGTTTACAAAACATTTTGGGTTCCTCGGGCAAAAGGTATTTATTAGTAGTGGTTTAGTCATCCTCAGGATTTTCCTTCATCTTGGTCTTTATGTTGGATGTTTCTAGTCTACAGCCAGGGCTGTAAGTCATTTTGAAAGACAAGCTCCAGGCCTGCTTCCTTCATCGGCTTTGCTTTTTCCCCCAGTGTGTTAAGTGGCTGATTTTCTTTGCTGTTCCTCATGTACTTGATCCATAACTCCAGATTCTATAGGTAGAAAGTATGTTTGTGGGAAAGTGCTTTGAGGAAGCTGGCTGGAAAAGAGAACTTGGAGTGAACTAGGACTTAGGCAGCCAGTTGCTGCCATGTCTCTCTCGGCCTGTGATAGTGAAAGGGCACATGAGATTCCATTCATTTTCTGATTCCAGGCCTGTTTGGGAGTAGTTAGTCATCTTATCCCACTTCTCCCTTCTCTTTTTGTCGTTAGCCACGGTGCAGTCTCCTCATAATTCCCCTTATTAGAAGAAGCTTTCTGGCTGGGCGCAGTGGCTCATGCCTGTAATCTCAACACTTTGGGAGGCTGAGGCGGGCGGATCACGAGGTCAGGAGATCGAGACCATTCTGACCAACATGGTGAAACCCTGTCTCTACTAAAAATACAAAAAAATTAGCTTGGCGTGTGGCGCATGCCTGTAATCTCAGCTACTCAGGAGACTGAGGCAGGAGAAATGCTTGAACCAGGGAGTCGGAGGTTGTGGTGAGCCGAGATGGCACCACTGCACTCCCCTGGCAACAGCGCGAGACTCCGTCTCAAAAAAAAAAAATAAAGGAAGAAGAAGCTTTCCTCCTTGGAAGCATCCCCAACCAGAAATCACATTTCCTCTCATTTCCCTGCTTTATTCCTAGAGTTGGGTCCACACTCCATGAGAATAAGTTTGGTGAACACCATCCAAAGCAGCAAGTTGAGATTCTTTGATGTGGAGAAGAGGTTCGGGAGGAACCCTTCAATAATTGGCATGGGACCAGAGGGGACCCAGTTCAAGTGTATTTGGGACTCGCAGTAGGGAGGAACAATTCAGAGAGAGGTGAGTGCACAGGTTGCTTTCTTTGCCATCTGTCTGTTTCAGTAGCAGCTCCCAGAGCTAGCCTGGGCTGTCTGGCTGGAATCTGCTTATACCAGCTCCACTGCTTTACACAGGGAGTTCTCAGCCTGATTCAATATTGACTTAACTACCATGAGACCACTGCCCTCCCTACTCTCCTGCTAGTAGCTTGAGAATGCCCTCTCCCCTAATGCCTCCACCTTCTGGGGCCCTGTGTCAGCATTTGCCTGGATCCTGGTAGGGCTGGAGCTGGCTTGACTGCTTGGCCCTGAGTTTCCATAAGGAAAAAGGAGTACTCAATCTCTACCTTTACCATTGAGGTCAAAGGGAAGAGATGAGTTGAGAGATCCTTAAAGAAAGGTTCGAATTAGACCTCAAAACATGAAGAGGAACTTCTCAACAGCAGAACAGGCAACCAAAGATGATATGGAGTCTCTTAAGGAGCAGCCTCTCTTTAAAAATTATTTTTGGGCTGGGAGCCGTGGCTCATGCCTGTAATCCCAACACTTCAAGAGGCCGAAGTAGGTGGATCACTTGAGGTCAGGAGTCCGAGACCAGCCTGGCCAACATGGTGGAACCCTGTTTCTACTAAAAATACAAAAATTAGCTGGATGTGGTGGCAGGTGCCTGTAATCCCAGCTACTTGGGAGGCTGAGGCGGAGAATTGCTTGAATCCGGGAGGCGGAAGTTGCAGTGAGCCGAGATGGCACCACTGCACTTCAGCCTGAGTGACAAAGCGAGACTCTGTCTCAAAAAAAAATTTTTTTGCAGGAATGTATGCATTTGGTAACAAATCCAATAGTACTGAAAGAGTTTATGAAGAAAACCAACAGTCCTATTTCCGTTCTTCCCTATGCCTATTCTCTCAGAGTTAACCTTTTTAATTATCTCAGTGTTTAGTTCTAAAGGTTATCACCACAGCTCTAGATAAAATGCTTGTTCCTCTATTAATTTACTTACTGCTATAAACAAGGATTTATCTTTAGAAGATATACCTCTCAGGCCGGGGTGGTGGCTCACACCTGTAATCCCAGCCTTGGGAGGCCGAGGCCGGCGGATCACGAGATCAGGAGATCGAGACCATCCTGGCTAACACAGTGAAACCCCATCTCTACTAAAAAAAAAAATTAGCCAGGCATGGTGGCACATGCCTGTAGTCTCAGCTACTCAGGAGGCTGAGGCAGGAGAATCGCTTGAACTCAGGAGGTGGAGGTTGCAGTGAGCTGAGATTGTGCCATTGCACTCCAGCCTGGGTGACAGAGTGAGACTCTATCTCAAAAAAAAAAAAAAAAAGATATACCTTTCATGTATATAATTATGTCATTTTTTATTTTTGTTTCTTCTGCTGGACATTTGTGTAACTTTAAATAATATTTAATATATTTGAACCTCCCTTTCTTTTCCATTAACTTTTGACAGTCTCTCTTAATTCACCTTGTAGGATGAATGTCAGATACCAGGTTCCTTACCTGTTTTTCCACCTCTCACGGATCCGTCTCAAAGGATGATGAAATGTATGAAAAAAGGATAGAGGAGACTAAACGTGGTGGCTCATGCCTTGTAATCTCAGCACTTTGGAAGACCCAGGCGGGAGGATAGCTTGAGGCTAGGAAGCAGCCTTCCTCCTTGGAAGCATTTCCAACCAGAAATCATATTTCCCCTCGTTTCCCTGTTTACTTCTTAAAGTAACATTGTGAGACCCAGTTTATAAAAAAAAAAAATTTTTTTTTTTTTTTTTTTTTTTTTTTGCTCTGGGAAAGACACTGTTGAGAGGGTGAAAGGACAAGCTAGAAACTAGAGATAATATTTGTGAATCACTTATTCAACAAAGGACTAGTATTTAGAAAATATAAGGAATCCCTAAAACTCAATGGTATGAAAACAAGCAATCCAGTTAGAATAAAATGGGCAAAAATATGAAGAGACATTTCTCTGAAGAGGATATACAGATAACAAATAAATACATGAAAAGATGCTCAACATTGTCAGCCATGAGGAAGATTCAAACTGAAACGATGCAACATTACTACGTATCTATCAGAATGGCTAAAATACAAAATAGAATAGGGACAACATGAAATGCTGATGAGGATGTGGAGAAAACAGATCCCTCATACAGTGCTGGCGGGAATGTAAAATGAAATAGCCACCCTGGAAAACAGTTTGAAAGTTTTTGTTTTTTTTTTAAAATGTAAACATGAAACTCCCATATGACCTAACAATTGCACTCTTGGGTAATTATCCCAGAGAATAGAAACTTAATTTCAGATAGGAACTTATAAATGAATGATTATAAAAGCCTTATTCTCAACAGCCCAAACTAGAAACAAGCCAAACTAATTCCTTTAATGGGAAAATGGTTTTAAAAAAGATCATACTTCTATACCATGGAATACTACTCAGCACTGAAAAGAAATAAAATGGCCAGGCACAGTGGCTCATGCCTGTAATCCCAGCACTTTGGGAGGCTAAGGCAGGAACATCACTGAACCCAGGAGTTTGAGACCAGCCTGGACAACATAGTGAGACCCTGTCTCTATTAAAAAAAAAAAAAATAGTTGGTCATGGTGGTGCAGCCTATAATTCCAGCTACTCCAGAGGCTGAGATGGGAGGATCGCTTGAGCCTGGGAGGTTGAGGCTGCAGTGAGGCTGCATGATCTCACCACTGCACTCCAGCCTGGGTGACAGAGTTAGACACTGTCTCAAAAATAAATTAATAAAAAGGAATAAACTATTCATACAAACAATAACCTGGTAGGATTGGCAGAAAATTATTCTAAGTGAAAGAAAGTCAATTACAAAAGTTACATATTATATAATTCTATTCTTGAAATGGGAAGATTAGAGAAATGGGTTAAGGAGGGAGTGGCTGCAGGAGGCAAGTGGGTGTGGCTACGAGAAAGCAACAGGAAAGATCCTGGTGGTAACAGAAGTGTGTGTATCTGGGCTATGTCAATGTCCACATCCTGGTTGTAACAGTGTACTACCGTTTTGCAAGATGTTATCATAGCATCCAGGGATACACAGGACCTCTGGATTACTTTTTACAGTTACATGTGAATCTAGTGTATTTATCTCAAAATAGAAAGTTTAATTGTAAATAAACAGGTGCATTAAAAGACAGAGTCAGTGACATTTTCCAAAAGTAGAACAGTGATAAAAAATGATAAGATAGAAAGTAAGAAATAAACCACAAGAAAGATACAGCATTCATTCAGGTGGCCTGAAATTGTGAAGGCTACTTTTATGTCAACTTGACTGGGCTGAGGGATGTCCATGGCTAGTTAAACATTATTTCTGGGTGTGTCTGTGAGGCTGTTTCCAGAAGAGATCTACATTGGAACTGATTAAGTGTGTAAAGCAAATGGCCCTCCCTCATGTTGGTAACCATCCTCCAATTCATTGAGAACCTGAATAAAACAAAACAACAAAAAAGAAAAAATTTGCTCTGTTTGAGCTGAAACATGTATCTTCTCCTGCCCTTGAACATCAGTGTTGCTGGTTCTCATGTTTTATCCTCAAGCCAGGACACCACCAGCTTCCTGATTCTCAGGCCTTCTGACTTACAGTGATCTCCACCGCCGGCTTTCCTGGCTCTCCAGCTTGCAGATGGCAGATCATGGGATTCCTCAGCCTCCATAACCACCCTAGTGAATTTCCATAAGAAATCTCAGCTGGGCGCAGTGGCTCATGCCTATAATCCCAGCACTTTGGGAGGCCAAAGCGAGCGGATCATGAGGTCAGGAGTTCGAGACCAGCCTTACCAACATGGTGAAACCTCATCTCTACTAAAAATACAACAATTAGCCAGGTGTGGTGGCACATGCCTATAATCCCAGCTACTCCAGAGGTTGAGGTAGAAGAATTGCTTGAACCTGGGAGGTGGAGGTTGTAGTGAGCCGAGATCGTGCCACTGCACTCCAGCCTGAGCAACAGAGCGAGACTCTGTCTCAAAACAACAACAACTAAAAAAGAAATCTCAATCTCTCTCTGAGAGGGCAAGAGAGCATGAATGTCATATTGGTTCTGTTCTCTGGAGAACCCTGACTAATACAATACAGACATCCAACTAAGAAGAGTTTCAAGAAAGAACAGAGAAATCAGGCCGGGTACAGTGGCTCACGCCTATAATCCCAGCACTTTGGGAGGCCGAGGCAGGCAGACCACTTGAGGTCGGCAATTTGAGACCAGCCTGACCAACGTGGTGAAACCCCATCTCTAAAAAAAAAAAAGAAGAATAAAAAAAGAACAGAGAAAACTGGGGAAGGAGATTATCAAGGAACTAATACAATAAACCATCAGAATGAAAGGACATGATTTCCCACGTTGCAAGATCCATATAAAGGTAAATCATCACAAAATGTCAGAACTCTAGAGCCAAAGAACACAGAGAGGAAAAAGGAAAAGGGTCTTCTGGGGGTTCTGTGGTATAAGCCACATCACTTTTCACTCCCCTCCATCTGCCTCCCAGCTCCGTTCTCTATCTCTGTGGGAGCTTGCCTTAGCTTACTGTCATTTTAGCCAAGATTCAGGAAAGAGCTGAATCTAATACCTGGGCTCACTCTACCTTCTCAACTCAGAAGTCAGGCCATAGAATGTTATCCTACATTAGAATCTGAGATCCTATTTTTTGCTTCTGCCTCTAGCCACCTCACAAGGGACTCACATACAACCAAGCATCAGCGATGCCTCTCCCGTCTCTCAGCCTGCAACCTGGGCAGGGCGGTTCTTTTCACTTGACTTTGCCCTTGATACGTGTTGCTCATCTAAGTCCATATGTCATCTGTTTAGCAAGTGGGTGGTGATGTCCCTCTGTTAGGAGGTAGATGGATGCTGAGAAAATTGGTTCCTAATACAACTTGAGGGGTGGAGAGAGGCTTTTGCCTGCCTTAGATCAACCTTGCTAAGATGTTAATTTTTTAATTACACAAATATTTGAATATCACAAGAATTAAACCATTACAAAAATTCCACCTTTACTTGCCATTTGCAATACCAGAGGCATAACTTTCCAGTCATTGTTGTATACCTTTTCATAGATGTTTATGTATCCATAAAAACATATATTGTGCTTTTAGTGTGGACTTTTTTTCCTTTAACACATGAGAAAACTGTATGTCACATTGCAGTTTGCCTTTTTTCTTTTTCACTCAATAATATATGTCAGCCACCTTCCCATGTGAGGACTTACAAATCTCCCATCTCTACATTTTACTATTACATGGAGTTTATAATAAGGACGATACGTTTTTATGGCCATTCTGCGGGTGATAGATGTTTCCGTTTTCCCAGGGTTTTTGCAAGTGATGTGGCTGCACAGTGCTACTCAAAGTCTGTGGTCCAAAGCCCCGTGCTGGCCCATAGGTGCAGTTTATTAGCCATCTACCACAAGACAAGAACAGAAATTTGGGGTAGGTATTGAGAAACTTTTATAGCAATTTGGCAGGGTAATGTCATACTGAATCTCCTAATAAAAATTGGAGGCTTATATATTTCTAAGTCTTTGTTTTTTAAATTTTCACTTCTCTAATAATTCTTCTTTTTTTTTTTTTTTTGGTTGGAGTACTGGAGTGCAGTGGCACAATCTCGGCTCACTGCAAACTTCACCTCTCAGGTCCCGGTTCAAGCAATTTTCCTGCCTCAGCCTCCAGAGTAGCTGGGATTACAGGCATGCACCATCATGCCCAGCTAATTTTCTTATTTTTGGTAGAGACGGGGTTTCACCGTGTTGTCCAGGCTGGTCTTGAACTCCTGACCTTGTGATCTGCCCTCCTCAGCCTCCCAAAGTGCTGGGATTACAGGCATGAGCCACCACACCCAGTCAGCAATTCATTTTTACTATAAAAGTAAAAATGTACATATTTATGACAGATCAGAAATAAAAAGTAGACCACAGGCTGAGCACAGTATCTCCTGCCTATAATCCCAGCACTTTGGGAAGCCAAGGTGGGTGGATCACTTGAGGTTAGGAGTTTGAGACCATCCTGGCCAACATGGTGAAACCCTGTCTTTACACAAAATACAAAAATTAGCCAGGCATGGTGGCACACACCTGTAGTCCCAGCTACTTGGGAGGCTGAGTCACGAGACTGCTTGAACCCGGGAGGCAGAGGTTGCAGTGAGCCGAGGCTGCACCATCGCACTCCAGCCTGGGTGACACAGCAAGACTCCATCTCAAGAAAAAAAAAAAAACAATAAATCAGAAAACAATAGACTTTGCCCCCCGATTCCCAGATTATTGAGAAGCTTTTGTGAACAGCTTAAGGTATACCTACCTTCTTATTCTCAAGTCAGCATCTCTCTGCCATAAATCTAAAGAAGTGATTCTCTGGGGCACAGGATATAGACATTGTTTACTGTCATCAATAGTGGCAACTTGCCCCCCAATAGGCTAGACCCCCACCGTCTAGTATGTTGTTGTAACACACATGTTCCTGAATACCAGCGAGACGGAGCTTCTTTTTCTATGTGTCTTATCCATATACATGTCTTTTGAAGCCAGCTTCAAGCCCAGGAAGTCAGCCAAGCCCTGGGTTGTGATAATCCTCCTGCAGCCTCATCTGGTTTGAACTTCCGAGAAGTCCTAGGAGGTGGACCAGGCAGGGATAATTTCCTCTTTAAACATTCCAATTCCTCCTGTGGGACATCGAGGCTGAGGCTGCACCCAGGCCACATGCACATGTATTTATTGGCAGGGCTGGGCCTGAAACCAGGTCTCCTAGCCTGGAATTCCCTCCAAAGACTCATGAGAGTCCAAAGACTAACACCCTTGGCCCAGGTCCAAAAGTTCACTAGGAGGACAGGCTGAGGCTACATGATGGGGGAAGGAGAGAGTCAGAATTAGGGCCAAGAGCTAGATCTGGGAGGTCAGGGAGGGGAAAGGGGAAACAGTGAGAAACTGGGACACAGCACAGCGTATATCTCAGCGCTGGGAATGTCTATCTTCCGGCGCTGTCGGAGGAGATAAGTAGACCATCTGTCTGCCCGACAGTCTAAGCAAAGAAGAAGCCAGCAGTTCCTTCCGTCAATTCGCCTAATCTTTTAACACTGCTTATTGGTAGGGTCGCCGTAACTCAAGCCTCCTAAAACAACATGAGGCTTATCCTGTTCAACTCAAACAATGAACTCGCAACTACCAAGACGTCAGGCCAAACCATCGCTCATTTTGATCAGGCGTGCCTTTGTGCAAATACTCACCCTGCCAAGTCTGGGAGGCCATTTCTAGAAACAATGGGTAGC
The DNA here is from genome assembly GCA_963573385.1 of Cacajao melanocephalus. NCBI lineage: Eukaryota > Metazoa > Chordata > Mammalia > Primates > Pitheciidae > Cacajao > Cacajao melanocephalus. Next base: position 79,061 of record CAUYLG010063890.1, on the reverse strand, counting down.
AGGTGATAATGGCTGGTCTGCCTCATGGCAGGCAAGCAGGTAGCAGAGAAGGAGCATGCCATGATAAGTGGGTGCAAAGAGAAGATTTCACAGTTGGGTGGAGACTTAGAACCATCTAACCCAATCCTTATTCACATTGATAGGTTCAAGTACCAGGTATCTGCACCATTTCTAGACCCCACATACATTACTTAGCTTCCCTGAACCTCAGTTTCTTCAGCTGTAAAATGGGGTTCTATCTGCAATGGGTGCTGTTGGGGCTGCACCAGTATGCCACAGACCCTAATCATCCCCATGCACAACTTTGCCTAACACCCCAACTCCTGAGGGGCAGGATCATTCTTAGGTATAAGTTCCACACTGTCTCCCAGGGTTCCCAGTGAGATTGAGCTCCAGCTGCCCCTAGCAATGAGGTGCTTGACAATACACCCCGTTATCAGTCACCCTCTTCTCCCTCTTTCACTTCCCTACACTCCCTTGGGCTCACCGTCCATATAGCACACTTGCACAAGAATTCTTGCAAGAGTCAGCTTCTGGGGGAGCCCAAACTAAGAAACTTTCCAACTTCCTCACAGTGTTGTTGGTAAGATCAGGTGTAGCTCCTGGACCAAGGTCAAGGTTATCAGCATGAAACCGTGGCACTATTCTGCGTGCCAGGCAAAGGGAGCCGCAGGTTAGTCTGAGTTGGGTATTCTGGGGCTTTTGAACTCTAAGTGCTCACGTGGAGACGTTAAGGTAGAATGAACACAAGCCGTAAAAGACAGTGGAGTTAGAGCCTGCTGGGTTCTACCTGGTTTTAACTGTTCCCAATACAACAATCACAACTGCCAATCTCCAAGTTCCAAAGAACTGACTCTGCCAACAACTCAGGAGTATATTTTGAGCATAATCCGGCCCATAGTTGATATCAAGCAGAAGATGTGATCTGTGGTTCTAGCAGCTCACAATCTATGCAGAACCCAAAGAGAATACCTAATAATGAACTGAGCAAAACCAGCGGCAAATCCTGGAACACTCGTGTGGAACTAGAAGAAGATGGTGGTTTGTTGAAAGAACACAGGAGCCCTGAAGGAGCTCCAAATAGCCAAGGCTGGAACAATTTAAACAGTAAGAAAGATAATGATAGTTAGGACAATAACCCATAGAGTCAAATAAATGTCTACGAGTCCACACTGACATAAATAAATATCTGATTACATAAATCAGTAGAGAAGTGACAGCTCTTCCTTGCAATGAAAATCCAATCTATGCAGAAGGAAGGAGCAAAGGAGAAATCAGCATTTGGCCAACACAACAGTGGCAACTGTTGCAGATAAGAGCTGTCACAGATAATAGAATAGGTGGAAGGTGTGAGGAAAAAAGGGGTTTGCAAAGCCTCAAGGTATCTCTTCTAGGAGGTTTGTTGATAAGGCTGGGGTTTGGGGACAAGAAAAAAACGTTACAGAGGAAAAGTCCCTCAGAGACCACTTGACCAGGTGTTCAGGGCCATCATCAGAGAAGTAAGCCATCAAAGCCATGTCACACATGCACTGAACAGGATGCAGCCCTGGGCTTCTGGCGCCCTTGCCTGGGATGCACAACCTGAGCCCAAGTTCAGACTGGCCTGAACTAAGAGACTTCTGCAAAGTAACTGATCAATACTCTTCATGGGCATCCTGAAAGACAAGGAATGACCAAGGAATTGCTGCCGACGGCAGAAGACTAGAGAGAAAAAACCAACTCTAAGCAAATGCGAGATCCTGAATGGGGTTCTGGAGCAAGAAAAAGACGTTAATGGGAAAGCCAGTGAAGTTCACACGGGATCTTAAGTTTGATTAAGGCTGTATACTAAGGTTAATTTCCCGGTTCTGATCACGGTGCTACGGCTTCGCAAATTGTGCTATGGTTTTGCAAGATTGGGGTAAACTGCAGGAGGGATACAGGAAAGTTCTCTGTGCCAGGCTTGCAAATGTTCTACTACTTTTACTACTAGTTTTCTAAAAATAGGTCAAAATATAGATTTTTTTTAAAAGCATCAAATGTCCAGTTTTTCAGCAGTGTCTTTATTAGAAAAGGAACAATCCCCACATTGTGTTGACGTGAGCAGTACTCAAAACTGAGGCAACAGATCTCAAAGTATTTTGATATGTGGAGTCGGGAGGTAAGGGCTGAAGCCTCTTCTGTCTGAAGCATGCCCCCGAGGCTGGGAGGAGGCAAAATGATGAATCACATCTGAATCTGTTTGGAAGAAAAAAAATGTCCAGTGACCTGTCTGAGGGCCAGTCACACATTAATCAAGAATATTAGCAGCTCCACGTTCTCTGTGCAGGTCCCCTAGGCCCATGCCTTAGCCTCAGCCCAGGACAGAATCTGATTTCTCAGAAAATGATGCGCACATCTGTTTCAAACTGCATGACCTTTCACCACAACCTCTTTGTGGCTTGTTCTATTGGATCAGAAGCCAGGAGTATTTTCAGAACATTGCTAATGCTCTGAGCATCTCAGTTCTAGGCCTGTAGGCCACTTATGATGTGCACTGGGCCAGAGGCCCAGGTCAAGGGGTCTCGAGGGAAACTGGACTCAATGGTGAAGTGAGAAAGCTCTTGCGAGGCCCTGGGCCCTAGTGGCAGGGCCAGGGACAGAGATGGGCCTGCCCGGTAAGCCCACCTTCAGGGAAGAGGCAGCCCCTGGAGAAGTGCCAGGAAGCAGGGGGCAAGGCAAGGAGGCAATGGCAGCCACGTCTGCACCTGCCCTTTAAGCAAATACCAGGCTGTTCGAGGCCAGGGAAGAAGTAAATATTGACAAAGGTGCAGGGCGGCAGGAAGGCCAGGTGGCCGAGGCCCCAGAGGGAGCATGGCCTAGTTAGGGTCTCCTGGGATGACTGCCAGGAAGCCTCAGGCCCAACCACCCTCCCCTCAGGCCGAACCAAGAACCCCATGGGTCCTTGGCAAGACTGCCTCTACAGAGGTCCTTCCCACATCTCGGCAGATGCTGCAGCACCATGAGGCCTTGGACTCAGGCCGTCAGGATGAGGAGCCAAGCCAGGGGCTCAGTTGCTCCTGTTTGCCAAAGGTGTGTCCCAGAGGGGCCACCCGTAGTCTCTGATGGTGCCACGGCTGGAAGGCCCTGGCCAAACACCTGTCCCGCTTCAGCAGCGTGCTCGGTGGATCTCCCAGTCCAAAGGGCCTGCCGGCATGCTTCAGTGAACTTCTCAAAGAGTGCGTGTGGGGCTCTCAACAGAGGCCCCTGGAAGCTGGTTAAGAGGCACATTCCAGAGCCCACATCGACCCCTCCAGACCCTGCAGGTTGAAGCTCAGGAATGTGCATTTTCACCACCTTCCCTGGTGAAACTGTTGAGGCAGACAGCTCATTAGAGCCACTTAACAGAAGAAGAAGCGAAGTCTCACAGAAGGCACAGCACTCTTTGGCAGCACAGGGAGTGAGGGGTCGCGAGGGAGGAGGGTCCAGGGCAGAGTGAAGCAGCCACAGCTGCTCTTGGTGGGAAATGGCCTAATTGTCCAGATGATTCCCTGGGCCATGGGAGCTCAAATCACTTCCCACCGGCAGGCTTATCTGACCCCTCACCTCCAACCCAGAGAGGTGACCCTGCCTGTCCCGTGGACCCTCCAGCCCCTGGGCTTCCTGCTCCCCTGGCACTGGGCACACTGAAGTGCAAATGACCACTGACCCTTGAATGCCCCCACCAGCGTGGTGCCTGGCGTGTAGTGGATGCGGCCGGACACAGGTGCTCGAGTGATGCCCTCAGGAGTCTCTCTCATCATCAGTCCTGCCTTCCCTTCTACGGCCCCCTGCAGTCCCCACTAACCCCAGCTCACCCTGCAGTTCCAACAGAATGGGAGCGCATTCCCAAACCACCGGCCCAGCCACAGTCCTGGGGCTCCTCGTCTTCGGCCTGCTGGGGGTCGAATGCCAGTGTGTGAGCCAGTCTCTGCAGCTGCAGGGAGACAAGGATCCCCTAGGCCAGACCCCAGTGCTCTGCAGGCGACTTTGCGGGGCCAGGGCCCTGGGGGAAACTGAGAACAGCATTGCCGATCCCAGGGGAGGGGACGTAGAACAAAGGATGACTCTAGGGTGGCATTTCAGCAGAGAAGGGAGGACCTTCCATCTTCAGGCTGGGTATTGAATTTTCCAAGCCTACCTGGCTAAGGGCTTTGCCCCTAGAGGCACCTGAGCAAAGGGCCAGCCCCAGCCAGAGCCAGGAGAGCAGGCTCTGCCGTGCCTCAGGAGAGCTGGTAGCCAAACCTGGCTTAGGAAGCCCCCGACCAATGGCTCTGCATGCAAAGGCACAGACAGCATAGACTGAAAGCCTACTGTGTGCATAGCTGCAGCCAGGAGATGGGCAGGGCCAGTAAGACAACACCAAGGTCACGTTCATTCAGCACTGACGGAGGCTATGCCTGACCTCCCCCACCGCTCACAGCCCCTCCTCCTACTGGCAACTCTGCCCTTCCTCTGAGATAGGACCAGTATTCTGAATACCTCTCGGGGCAGGCAGGCGTGGCAGCCCCTTCACTAACTGGACTCTCCTTTCGTGCTTAGAGTAATCCTCCTCCCATTTGACAAGTGTGGAAAGGGATGGCCTTCAGGATCTTGGCCTGGTCACCAGTGCCGGGCAGCGAGACAGAGGCGGAACCCCGGGAGGCCTGGGTGATTCAAACACATCACAGAGTCCTTACCCTAAGGGAGCTGCAATCCAGCCGGGGAAATAAGACCCCGAGGAAAATGAGCAAGAGAAGTTAAACCACAACACAATGCAATAATACAGGGAGGCTACCACCCAGAGCCGGACATTCCACACCCAGCAGTCGGCCTCACCGCCTCCTGCCCACTCCTTCACGTAAGGCCCTTTCTCAAGAAAAGGGACTTAGGAAGGCACTTGGTGGACAGAAGGGGTTGTTGACCCCTGCTCTAGAACATTTGCCAACACATCTTCCCATTCCCTAGGGCTTTGCGAATGACTCCCACCCTTAGCCAGGTCAGCAGCTGCAAAGCAGCCCCTTTCATTAAGCCAGGGAGGGGCTCCCAGTGGAAACTGAGCCCCTGGTCCTTGGGAAACTGCTGAGGAGGCAATAAAATTAGAGAGAAGGATGAGTAAATTACAGAGAGGGAGTGGGCAGCTTTCATCAGCCTGATGAGCTCAGGAAAGAGTCCCACCACGGGGGAGGAAGGCCCAGGGGGAGGTCACCAGCTACCTCCTAGGGGGATTGAGGACCCCTCCAAAGTTCAAGAGCCCTAGCCCAGGCTTCTGCCTTCAGGTCAAACCTGTTCCCCGCTCATTAAGGGGAGGACCCAACATTTGGCAGGGATGTACCATTTCTCACCCTCTGACTCTGGGGCCTGGCTGAGCCTCTGCGAGTCTCATTCTCCTCATCTGTAAAGCAGCCCCAGCTCACAGGATGCAACTGTGATTGAATGAAACGAGTGGTTGGTTCTCAACCCTAGCTGTACATCAGGACGACCAGGCGAAGACTTTAAACTACCAATATTTGGGCTGTACCCTGTACCACTGACATCAGACTCTTTGGTGAGGGGCTGGGGAAGGTTGGGAACATCCCAGGCATGGGACAATTGTTGCAGAGGGCCTGCACAGGAGAGCCTCGGGGAGGGGGGTCCTGGAACCGGTGTGGCTGGACGGGATGAGGGAGCGGGATGGCACAGGGAGTTTCATAGAGGTTCAGGGAGCTCAGCTACACTTGCAGATCACAAACCACCCCACATTTCATGCAGAAAACAACCTCAATAAAACCACCACCGTTTTATTGTACTTGGGCTTCTGGGAGTCTGGAGTCTGGACAGGCCTTAGAGGGAGTGACTTGTCTCTGTTACACACGTCTGGGGCTTTAGCTGGGACGATGTGAATGTCTTGTGGGGACAACTGTCTAATACAGTAGCCCCTAGGCTCACGTGACTATTTAAAACAGAAATTAATTAAAATTAGGCAAAATAAAAACTTTGCTTCCCTGATTGCACCAGCCACATTCCAGGTGCTTAACAGAGAAATGCCAGACTTGGCCAGGCGCGGTGGCTCACGCCTGCAATCTCAGCACTTTGGGAGGCCAAGGTGGGAGGATCCCTTGAGCCCAGGAGTTCAAGATCAGCCTGGGCAACAAAGGTGGACCCCATCTCTATAAAAATAAAAAATATTTTAAAAAAGAGAATTACCATACTTGGCAGATAAAAATACAGGATACCCAGTGAAATTTGAATTTTAAATAATCAACAAATAATTTTTTTTTAGAATAACTATGTTCCAAATATTGCATGGAATATATTACACTACATTATTTGTTCTCTGGAATTCAAATTTGGCAGTGTTCCATGTTTTATCTAAATCCCAGCTAACATGTGGCTAATGGCCACTAGGCTGGACAGCACAGATACTGAACATTCTCACCACACAGAAAGTCCTTATGGACACTGCTGCTCTAGAGAGGTCTTCACTCACCTGTCTGCCTCCCGGGCTGGGAGGATGTGAAGACGGAGCTTTACTGGGATGTGGGATCTCTGTATCCGGCATGGGTCCTCACGGACAGCAACCACATTCTAAGAGAGTGGCCCAAGAGCAAGGCTTCCTCTACTCTGTACCTGGAGGTTACCCACCAGCACCACTTCTGTCTCGTTCTGCGGGTTACACAGGTGCCATTACAGCCAACGCAGGTTCAAGCGGAGGGGATCTGATTCCTTCTGCTGGGAAAGCTGCAAGATCATATTACAGGGGTCTACAGGATTAGAAATAGTTGGAAAATACAATGTTAGAGCTGTGGACAGCAAATCACGCAGGGCTTTGTAGTTGTTGGAAGGACTGGGGCTTTGATTTTGAGTCAAATGGGGAGTCATGAAGGGTATTTGCAGAGCAAGGTCACAATCTGACCCATGTGCTAAGAAGATCCCTTTGGCTGTTGCAAGTAAGGGGGTGAAGGGAGCGAGTTTCCTTAGGTTGTACATAGTCTTAAACTAAGCTGAAGTCAGACGTCAGCCCAGTACTTGGTGGTGGAGTTGATGTGGCAATCCCAGCCTCTGGACCCCAGTTCCCTCTTGGCTCTCTACAACAAGGACCCTTGCAAGTAGCCCCTCCCCTCACACCAGCCTCACCTCTTGCCTACAATTCTGAGGCAAGTCACATCTGGTCAGTTTCACTCCCCCGCCCCCTCCTATGGCGACCTGTGCTTTAACAGACAGTGCAAAGGGGGTCAAAAGCACCGCAGACACAAACCAGACTTTAGAAAAACACAGTGCAAGCCCTGTTGGGATTCACAGCAGGCGTTTCCAATGTTTTTCTCAAGGCTGCAGGCTTGGGATTTCCTGTCTTCTCAGGCATTCGCTGAGCAAGCCAAGATCAGCTTCAGAGGAAGGCAGGAATGGGGCTTCCTACATTGCTGTCTGCAGGCTCCTCCCCTTAGGGTCTTTTTTTGTGTATTCTCTCTCCTACTCCTGACACTTTTTCTGCCCCCAGATAAATGTCCGGCCACCTGCCTCCCTGAATCATGAGATCATGATACAATCAACAAATCCAAGTTGCTGAGAGGCCCCGGGAGCCGCAGCTGGATCCAGCTGGAATCTTGAAGGCTGGCTCTAGCTACAGGTTTCCACCCTCAAGCGAAGTGCGCAGCGGCTTCGCAGAAACCTCCTTAACTTAACCAGGGCCGAGCAATGGGAAGCTATGCCAAGAATTGCTATGGGTATCCGGCCTGATTTAGGAGTAACTGATACACAGCCTGACACCCACAGCACCATTCTTATTAACTGTTCTGCCACTTTCCCTTGTCTGAGGTTGACCATCCATAGCATGGGTCGTCCCCCCGCCCCCACCGCTCCCCGCCCCCGTCTTTTTGCAATGTAGAGAGGACTGGGTAAACAGCAAAACACATGACCTCCATTCCATCTCCAAACCCCACCAGAACAACTGGAAAGGAGCTGCAATGTAACAGTTAAAAAATAAGGCCGGTCATAAACAGTTCCTGAAACCTAAGTAGCTGGCCAGTCTCCTGCTACATTACCCTTGCAGCAAGCAAGCTTCAGTGGAAACTCTACCCTCCAAACCCCCAAATCCCTACCCTTTGACTGATGCTAAAAATCCTCCCAAATAGGCACTTTGTTCCTTTAGCTGAGGGCGCACCAAATGAATTAGTAAACGTGGATAAGAGCTGGAAGGCAACTACCAGAAGTAAGTGGCTGTGGGCTAGGATTACAGGCTCTTCTTTTCCTGACCTGAATATTACAGGTCCCACAACTTAAGATGCTTTAAAGGAGTTTTGTAAAACATGTATTAGAAAATAAGGCAGGCCCAGTTGGGCAGTGGCTCATGCCTGTACTCCCAATGTTTTGGGAGGCTGAGATGGGAAGACTGTTGGAAGCCAGGAGCTCAAGACCAGCCAGGGCAATATAGTAAGACCCATCTCTACAAAGATTAAAAAAAAAAAAATTAGCCAGGCATAGTGGCATGTGCCTATAATCCTAGCAACTTGGGAGGCTGAGGTAGGAGGATGGCTTCAGCCCAGGAGCTGGAGGCTGTTGTGAACCACGATCGCACCACTGCACTCCAGTCTGGGCAACAGTGAGACCCTGTCTCAAAACCAACCAACCAACCAAAAAAAGAAAGTAAAACTCAAAATTAAAATGTGTGGCTGGACGTGGTGGCTCATGCCTGTAATCCCAGAACTCTGGGAGGCCAAGGCAGGTGGATCACGAGGTCAGGAGTTCAAGACCAGCCTGGTCAAGATGGTGAAACCCCGTCTCCACTAAAAATACAAAAAAAAAAAAAAAAAGGCCGGACATGGTGACTCGTATCTGTAGTCCCAGCTACTCGGGAGGCTGAGGCAGAGAACTGCTTAAACCCAGGAGGTGGAGGTTGCAGTGAGCCAAGATTGCACCACTGCATTCTAGCCTTGGCAACAGAGTGAGACTCCATCTCAAAAAAAAAAAAAAAATTAAAATCCTCCTAAACAGCTACCTAAACCACTCACGCCTTCCAGCTAATGAAGGCTTTGGTTGGGTGGAGGGTGGTTGCTGAAGGGAAGAGACTGACAGGGTCAGGGTCTCCATGTTTGTCTGCAGGGGGCCCTTACCTCTTCCTGATGGGAAGCAGGCAGTGGAAGGACAAAGATGCAAAAGAGCTGCTTTTGGGCCTCGAGAAAACTCCTCCATGGGTCTCAATGGAGACTACTCCAAGGAGAGAGTGAACCAACAGCAGAAAACCTCCAGAATCCAACCCCAATACTGGCGTCCTGAATCATTTTTTGTAAATGATTCTTATATGGATAGGAAAAAAAATCTACAAACATTTAATAACTTATGAGATGTGGTATTTTACTGTTACCTTACTGTTATTTATGAGATGTGGGGACTTCATTAATTCCCTACATGTATTACTTTTAAAATTAGAAATAAAGATTAAACCCCCAAAAAAGTCAATGCCTTTGAATGGTGACAAACCAAACCTCCAATAAGAAATCACTGTAGGCAGGCCAGGCGTGGTGGCTCCACCTGTAATCCCAGCACTTTGGGAGGCCAAGGTGGGTGGATCACCTGAGGTCAGGGGTACGAGACCAGCCTGACCAACATGGAGAAACCCCGTCTCTACTAAAAATACAAAAAATTAGCCAGGTGTGGTGGCACATGCCTATAATCCCAGCTAATCAGGAGGCAGAGGCAGGAGAATCACTTGAACCCAGGAGGCAGAGGTTGCAGTGAGCCGAGATTGCGCTATTGCACTCCAGCCTGGGCAACAAGAGTGAAACTCCGTCTCAAAGAAAGAGAAAAAAATCATGGTGGGCAGTCCACCCGGGCAAGGGGCACTTTGTGTATGTGCCGGGAGTAGATGGTGGAGGGTCCCCTGGACCTTGCAGACCCAGCTGTGTCTAAAGTACGTCGCCAGTCACTGCCCAGCTGTTGTCCCCCAACCTCCTTCCAGGCACATCACATGGCCGGTGACAGATGGGGAGTTCCTGGAACAGAATGGCCTCAGCAATGGAGGTTGTGTCTTGGGTAACCAGGAACCTGAGGCCCGCAGGAATCCTGGAGGACTGCTGGTCTGGGAAGATACCATCTAGAACTACTTAACTCTCAGGTAGCCTGACATTTCTCTTCCTGCTACCTTAGCTATACGCTGATAATCTGAGCAGCTCTGCAGGAACGCCAGGCTCCTGCTCAGCTGTGGGTGGGCAGGTGGCTGTGCTGGGTCGCCCCTGCCGCCTACAGGCAGAAAGCAGATGGTGCAAGGTTTCCTTCCAAACAGAAATCACCCTTCAGAGAGCCGAGCCTGGGCATTACCACAAAGAAACCTCACAACGGTGTGCAAGACAAATGCTCAGAAAAACAGACCCCCGCAAAACTGAGATGGAACAAGTATGTTGGGCAAACCAGCCAAATGCTTGGGCTTTGTCATCACAAACAACCCGTGATCTGACGTGACCTCAACTTTCTCTAACGGCTTCACAGATCAGGGGTGGGCTTCCCTTCCTCATGACAACCTCCTAATTTACTTTTTTTCCAGAGGGTGGGGATGGCGGGTGTCTCACTCTGCTGTCCACTCTGGAGTACAGTGATGCATCATAGTTCACTACAGCCTCAAACCCCTAGGTACAAATAGTCCTCCTTCCATCTCAGCCTCCAGATGTATGCTACCACTCTAGGTTAACATTTTGTAGACAGGGTTGTGCTGTTTCTCAGGGTGGATCCTAGCTTTTGATGAAATCGTATCACCTGTGAACTGTGTGGTCTGCATGTGCCACAAGGCAACTTTCTCAGCTGTGACTTGGGCAAGTCACAGCCTTTTTGGCCTGGACTCCCTAAGGCAGCCCATCTAAAACCCTCAAGGGGTTCCATAGGAATTGTGCACCCACGTGGGTCTTTTCCTGGAGGATCACTAGCTCTCAAAGCAAACCATACAAGCACACTGAACATTACACTAGAAGACACAGCAAAAGCCTCTCCACCTATCATCCTGAAGTGACCCAAATTCCCATTTCTGTGTGGGACCTACACTCCCCGTGCTCCAGAAAGGTAGCTGTGGATTCCCATCTGATGCTGTTCCATCTGCTGACAAGTGCCTGCCTGCCTTCCCAGGTCTCAGCACCAGCCTTCCCTTTGACCCACCATTGTGGGCTCTGCAGAACACACAGGTTGCAGTCAACAGCTAAACCCATTCTCCCTACATAAGACCACTGGAAATGCACTCGCGTACATGTAAAGGTAGCAACTCACCAGGTGACTGACAGGTAGAAGGGGAAAATGACTACATTCCTGACCCAGAGTACCTCACATTACATGAGTGACTGTCAGGTGTAATTAAAGTAAGCCTCGAAACAAATGCAGAAGGTAAAGAACATCTAGAATTATGTCACAGATTAAGGCTGTTAGTGATTGTTAGCATAAAACTAATTTGAGGGGCCTCTTAAGTGCTGACTCCAGCTCACAAATCAGTCAGCTGAAGGAGGCAGCTCATATCACTTGGTGAGCAGCAGAGCCAGGACTCAGATCCATGCTTCTGCTGTCCATTTTACAGGATTTAGTCTCAACAAAATGCATCAAGGCCCCAAGGCCAACAGCCAGAGCTCCTCCAATCAGGTCTGATCACACTGGTGCTCAAGCACTGTGGCCCAGGAACCTGACCACAGGAGTGCTGGCTCTACACTGACAGGATGCTGGGCATGTGTGGGTGGATAGCGTGGACATTATGGAGGAGGCGAGCAGGAAAGACAGATGTGGTTAGCCCAGACTGAAGTTACAAATGCCAAGTTTAAATTCACTCCTTTTGTGCACCGTTTCCCCATATGTACTATGTAGGTAGAAGGCACTATGGCTACCTGTAAATAGCTGGGGAGGCAACCCTCATACCAGTTGGTTACACAACAGATGCTAAAAGTCGTGGGTAAAATGTTTTTAGTCTCAAATGGTCTTTCACGAGTTACTTATTACAAATTTAAAGCAGATTACCACCCTAAGTGCTCAGTCCTCAACAAAGGAATAGACATTTTCTGAAAATGTGGCATCGGCACCAGGGATTGGTTTCGTGGAAGACAATTTTCCATGGATGAGGTGGGGTGTGCAAAGGGATGGTTTCCAGATGAAATCGTTCCACATCAGCTCATCAGGCATTTGATTCTCATAAGGAAAGAATTCACAACCTAGATCTGTCACATGCCCAGTCTGCAATACTGGTTCACACTCTCAGAATCTAATGGCACTGCTAATCTGACAGGAGGCGAAACTCAGGCAGTAATGCTGGTTCATCTGCTCCTAACAGATCTTGGACCTGAGTTTGGGGACCGCTACCCTATGGTAAAGCCCCTTGTTTGGCCAAAATGCAGACCTCGATCAGGTCAGAAGCAAACAAACCGAGACTGAGAGACCATCTAAAAAAGGCCTGGAATATTCAAAAATGTTAAGATTAGGACAAATTCCCCCTGACCCCTCAGGACTTTGGGCAGACCCCAAAAGTCCTGTAACGACAGCCAAAGCCTAGCACCACCTGCATTCCTGGGACACACCCTGGCTTTGGTTTCCACAAAAACAGGCCATATGTTAGTAGCACGATTATTTTATTATATACTTTATAAAAAACAAATGCCCAAAGACATACCCCACCCCCTGCCCACCCCCATGGCCACTAGGGAGGCAGCTCATACCTTTCCTAATGTAGATCTGACCACATTGTTTCCATACATACCCGTAGATATTTCTCTCCCCTCAAATATTTGTATCTCAAAAAAGGAGGTGCAAAGAGTATATAAATTTTCTTGTTGTTATAGTACGAACACCAGATGACTACCAGGGGGCAAAACAAAAACACAAACCCCACCTTCAGTGAGGAATGGAAGGTCTGTTGCCTGCCTCAAGTAGCTGAATCACCTGCTGTAACTGGCACCTCCCTGACATTCATGGGTTTGTAGTGACATGGCCCAGGTGATTGCTTCTACTTGTTTCCAGAAGGCACATGTCTCCTACATCCTTCCTTAGTAACTAACTAAAGATGAATTACAGGAGAACCCAGTATTTAGATTCTGCCCAGAGGTATTAAATGCACAAGGAAAAATTAGTTATGTCCAAGTAGCAAGCAGTATTTTTAAACCAACATGGTTAAATGTTAAGATTTGTAGAAATCAAAATATTTATTCACATAATTTTAAACTAAAGTTGAAGCTAACAGATCTTCCGTGGTAATGATTTAAGTGCAAGTGATGCTTGGCTTTCTTTCACATTCATTTCTTTTCTTCAGAGGGAAGGTATATCAGTTATTCTTGAACAAGTCAATACAGCTCTGCAAAAGGGAGACATTGTTCTGTGGGAAAAAAAGTCGAGGCAGACCAATGAATAACTAAAACTTGCCATATTAACTGTAACAACACAAGTCTACCAACATAGCTTTTCATGGGAGATTTAATGTCAGCCAGAGTGAGCTGGCCCTTCTCTTCATTAAATCCTAGGTGAACTGCATTATGCCAATTTCATGCAGGAGAGCTCCTCTCCCTCAGTGGGTAAACCTACCAGCCCAAGAGCTGACGTTCGCTTCAGCACCTCCGCCCTCTCCTGCTTGCTCCCAAATGTGATCCTGGCTTATTTTAACTTCTTAGATGCTATGTAAGTGAGTTGTTCTATGAAGGCGAAGGCCTTGGAAAGACAATAAAAGTTGCTAGAAATTAGGGCTGGGAGAGGTAGCTCAGGCCTGTAATCCCAGCACTTTGGGAGACCACAGCTGGTGGGTGGAACACCTGAGGTCAGGAGTTCAAGTCCAGCCTGGCCAACCTGATGAAACCCCGTCTCTATTAAAAAAAAAAAGTTGCTAAAAATTAGTCATGGGTAACATTATAAATAAGACTACAAATAAATAATGAATGGCTCCCATCAACTAAGTACCACAGAGGATTAATACCACAAGGCCACCCCAACTACCTGATGACACTGGGTTAGTAAACTGGGAAACGACTTACCCTGGCATGTTTTATTTCCAGTTCAGACATTTCAACTAGATTCTTTCTAAATGCTGCCACTCTCTTCCGTTTGAAATTTATCAGTTCTACAGGAAGAAAAAATGTTTATGAAACCAAGAAAAACTAAACAATTTTCACGGTCACTTTAACTACCAAATGGCATTCTTGAACATGTGATGAGTAGCCTCACCCACACCCTCTAAGTACCAGTGACTGGGGACAGGGCTGAAAAAGGGGTGGTGGTGAGCCACATACTTCACCAATGGCTTGTGAAAACTCTCCTCAAAAGAAGACATACCAGGTTCCTGCAAACAATGTTCAGCATCACTAACCATTAGGGAAATGCAAATTAAAATCACAATGAGACTACCTCACACCTACTAGAATGGATTTTCTCAAAAAGATGAAAGATCAGTGTTGGCAACAATGCAGAGAAAAGGGAACTCTTCTACACCATTGCTGGGAATATAAATTAGTACAGCCATCATGGAAAATAGTATAGGGGTTCCTCAAAAAACTAAAAACAGAGCTACCATATGATTCAGCAAACCCATTTCTGGGAATATAACAAATTATCTCAATGGGATATCTGTACTTCCATGTTCACTGCAACATTATTTACAACAGCCAAAATACAAAATCAATTGAGAAATGTCCATTGATGGATGAACAAAATGTAGTATAGACACATAATACTATTCAGCCTTTAAAAAGAAGAAAATTCTGTCATATGGGACAACATGGATGAGCCAGAACAGAGAAAGACAAACATTACATGATCTCACCTATTAGGTAAAATCTTAAGTTAACTCCTAGAAGTAGAGAATAGAATGATGGTTATGAGAGGATGAGGGTGGGGTGCTGGGGTAGATGGGAGTAAGAAAATGGGTACAAAGATGCAGCTAAACTCAAGGAATAAATTTTGACGTCTATTGCACAACAGGCAACTATAGTCAACAATGTATACTGAAACAGTAAATTTCAAATGCATTACCACTGAAAAAGACAGATATTAGCTTGATCTAATAATTTCACATTATATACATATATCAAAGCATCACACTATATTTCCATAAAGGCAATATGATAACTTGTCAATTAAAAACAATACTTAAAACATCTTAAAATCCAAAACTGTGAAAACTGCTACTTGTATTCAAGACAGGGCATGCTTCCTTTTTACCTACTCCTACTGCCATCAGAATTCAGTATTAAAGACCTATTGGAAATTAGAACAAACCAAGAATATGCATGCCTCACTCAAATTCCTTTATTAGCTCCCTCCCTCTAGACCTACACACATGCCAGGGCTCCGCACGCTAACTATTCACCACCTGTGAAACCAGGCTTACCCACTGACTCAACAATAGTCAGCTGAGCTACAAGTCTCAGAAAGCACTTGTACCAAAGGCAAACAGGTTAAGACCCATCAATCTCAGCATTCTACATAACTTTACACTTTTACATAGTGTACCTATCTTGCTTTTGAATGAGAGTATATAATCATCATGGGCAGAAATATCAGGCAGTAAAGACAGACCTAAATCGGTCTTTTTAAAGCTTTGTTTTTTAATCTCCTCTAAAATTGCCAGAGCCATGAAACTGGCCTATAAGATTTCAACTCAGTAGTTTTGAAGTGTGTACTTTCCTTGAAAATTTAAGTTAGTTTTAAAAAGAAAGCAGTCATTTTTTCAGGAACAGGGTAGCACGAAGGTTACTTTGGAAGAATACAGACAACAGCCTCAGAGCCTGTATACAACATTTGCCAGGAAGCTCTGTGCCTTACAGTTAAGGCACTGTATAGTCACATTCTGGGCAATCCATTCCAACATTTGCTCTGGCATGGTCCATGGCTCCTGAGAATCCAAGGGAAGATCCACACAATCCTCTTGGGTAACGACTACATATTAAACGCATGTTCAATGCAAATGGTGAAAGTCCTCCGCTCAGAGGACTGAAATTGATAAGGCAAGAAAACCCTGTGGTCATGGACCAGACTTGTGATCCCTGAAACTTGCATGTGTGTGCAATGGCATGCATGTACACACGCACATACATTTCCTAGCTCAGTCCACTCAAAGGCACAGAAGCAGAGATAACCCAAAACAATGAGCATACTCAGATGCTGGTAACTATTCCTGAAGAAAAAGAACCGTGGCCCCTTGAAGAAATGGCCAGTTTCAAGGCTGGAGTAGAGAATAAGATTAGCACAGACTATTGCTCTAAAAAACTGGAGGATGGGGTGTTACACCCACATGCCAGCTTAAACGTGCTCTACTGGCAAAGTCTGGACAAGCATCAAAGAACTTAGTAGTACAATACATTCTAAACTATTTTAAAAACTAAAAATCCACGACTCTAATAAAGAAGATTAAGAAAATTTCTGAGAAAAGAGAAGGCTCTTTTTTGTAGTAGGATGCCAAGTGTCAATTTGGGCAGGAAAGCTTGAGCTAGAGATGAGGGAAATCGTCTTTTTGCAACCATCAGAGTAAAGGCTGGTTTAGGCAAGAATCATCAATACATGCTAAACCTAGGAAGGAAGTTTGATGAAGAGCAAGATATTTACATGGTCTTAAATTGCCTTACCACAGATTGATGGGGGTTAAAATAGTTAACTATGCTGTGGAGAAATTGGATTTGGATCATATCTGACTGCATAATCAAAATTACCACTACCAATGAAGGAGAGACAGACATACAACATTTCCTCAGAAGTGACACCCCAAGAAGGGCTTATTACTTCTATTCTGCCAGGAACCCATAACCAGATCCAAACATGAGGAAACAAACCAGCCAAAAGTGAGAAATACAGTATTTGGAAAGAGATTCTCTAAAAAGACTGCTATCATTAAAAACGAAGAACTATTCCCTAACAGCTAAGATAACGAGATGCAATCCTACACTGGATCTTGTAGATGCCATCAGGACAAACATGAGAACGCAGACAGCAGACTGTAGTCTTAGAGTTAAGTTTATCACATCAAATAAGTGTACTGTAACCACACAAGAGAACGTCTTCAGTCTTAGGAAATATACAACGTTTTTAGGGCTAAAAGGAGTGTGGTGTATGCAACTTAATCTCAAGTAGTACAGAAAAACCAGGTGTGCAATGTTTGTAAGCACACAAAAGCCATGAGGGTGACTGTGCATGTGCAAGTGATAAGGCAGATGGGGTGAAGTGCTCACACTGGGTGAATGATACAGGGGTGTTTTATGCACTATTTGTGCAATTTTTCTAAGTTATTTTCAAATAAGAGTACAGCAAGAAAAATGTCCCTGCTCAACCTTCTTTTGCAGATTCAGAAAGCTGTTCAAATTTCTGGCAGCACTCCTGCTGGTGTGCCTCAGCCAACTTGACGTCTTTGCTCTTTAACCGGGCCTTATCCAGAGCTTTGTTTGAGTTCTCATAGTCAATGAGGGCTTTGGTGCGTCTGTATAAGAGATCCTGGGAAAAAAAATTAACAGGTATACATACTAAAATATCTAAACCAGTCTAAGAATAGCCCAAGTGACAATGTACCACCTGAGATGTTAGGTGGTAACAATCTACCTCTATACCTTCTCTGCCCCTTTTTTAAGCCTCCGGCTTCAGCAGGGATGAGCAACACTGACAGCTTTGCTGAGAGCTTTTGTAGAATTCCTTGTATCAAGTGACTACCCACAAGTAAAAACAGGAGGACTACTTTTTCCAGTTAATTCAATAAATAAAAGTTAACTTTAAAAATTAAATATTTTTGTATCAAAACACATATATAGTCACTGCTGGGTAAGTCAAGTTGAGTGCTGCTAAAATATAACTGGGCAATGAAGTAGCAAGAAACATAACCCTACCCTGCAAATCCTGCTCCTTCTGGTAATCTACCTTGGAGATCCACTTAGTCAGATATAAAGGTTCTTTGCAATCTTTTTTCAAGACGGAGTCTTGCTGTCACCCAGGCTGGAATGCACTGGTACGATCTTGGCTCACTGCAACCTCTGCCTCCCAGGTTCAAATAATTCTCCTGCCTCAGCCTCCTGAGTAGCTGGGACTACAGGCATGTGCCACCATGCCCAGCTGATGTTTGTATTTTTAGCAGAGATGGGGTTTCAACATGTTGGCCAGGCTAGTCTTGAACTCCTGACCTTGTGATCTACCCACGTCGGCCTCCCAAAGTGCTGGGATTACAGGCATGAGCCACTGCGCCCAGCCTCTCTGCAATCTTACAACAAAGTAGAAGTTACCTCAGTATCTAAATTCAGCAATTATGATGTATAGATTATACATTTAAAAATAGGTGAAATAATGAAAGATGGGTGAAACTATTAGACCTACTTTCATATATACTCAAAAACTCTTTAGTGACCTCTTAATTCCATGAAAGTAGAAAATAAGCTAATAAAAAGTGTTTTTAAAAACTCCAAGCTTCAGAAAATATGCCAAAGGGCAAATTAACTAAAATAAAATTACATGATGGGGGAACAAATAAACTTTTACTTTTTTATTTTCTGATGACATTTCAGGATCAGAGGCCTAATTTTATTTTGCCTGATTTAATACATTTCACATAAAATTAAAACACATTTGTTTAGACCAATGCAGACAGTGAAGAATGCAAGTTTCATTCCCCAAGATTATTCTGTCTGCTTACCACTTCATCTACATATATATATTATAAACAATGCTTTACGGCTCAAAGGCTACAGGGATACTTGCAATTCAATAAAAACTCCCAAACCTTCTCTGCCCCAGAAATAGCCCCTTCTGCATGTTATGTCTGACATCAATGACCCAGAATACCCCAAACTATTACCTGTCTACACCACACAATCCCTACAGTGCTGTCAGATATACAAGCTTATAAGGATACAACACCAGATGTCATTTATAAAAACAAGTCTGATAAATTTTTATTTTTCCCCTTTGCATAAAGCAACTTTTTAAACAGACTTCTTGTCTTGTACTGCTCCGATAAGCTAAGCAACTTCTTTTCCTACCTTAGCAGCTTCGATGTTAAGCATGTAGTATCGGAGGAGCTCTGTTAGCTTTAAATCTTCATCTGATGAGACTCGACCCTCTACTTTCTATATAGAAAAGGAAAGGTCACCATCAAGGCAGAAAGCTACAGATTATAAAATATACATTATGAAGATCAATACAAAAATCCTTACCCTAAGTTTTTCAAATAGCTCAGCAACCTTCAATAGGTACCTGGAAATATACACATAATTTTGGCTTAAGGTCTTAAATCATCTATAAAATATGATCTTACCAGTGTGCAAGACATGAATGGGTTAACTCAGGAGTCCTAGCCTTTGGCACTTTAGCATTAATTTAAAAGTAGTGCTCTCACTTCAACCGGCCCAAAATAATAGAGAAAATGGTCACAAAATTACACACATTTACAGCACCACACTCAGTGGCATCAGCCTCTTGGTGTCCTTTCTGTTATCCAGCCATGTATCCAAATATTCTTATTAAATGCCAATGCTGTGTTAACCAACATGGGGTTTAATGAGCTCTGCTATGGGCATCCCAAAGCAGTAAGTAAATACGCTAATTCATCATGGTTCTCCCATTAGCCTCTCAATTTGAAGTCAGAAGTGGTATCACCTGTTTTTAAGCCAAGCCTAGATGTTAAATAAAATATTGCCTTACACTAGAAATGCCCAGGATGGAGAAACTGAAACACATACATAAGTGCAGAGTGAAAATGGAAAGATTTTCAATTCAATGAATGAATGTAATTTCAGAAAATTGTGCATCAAACTGGCTCTATCAGATTCAGGTCATTACATTTTTCTCCAGACCATCATAACCAAATCTCTTCAAGATCCAGGGAAAGAGGCACATGTTCTCAGGATTTCCTGGGGCTGCATCCTAGCCCAAAAAGGTGGTCCAGGGCATTCCCAGGCAAAATGGCAAGCACCCAATTGCCAGATAAACTCTCAACCCCCCAGACTAAAGCAAACAGGTTTTTTAAGTGTGACAGAAACTGCTGCTTTGACAACATTAACCATATTTGTTTATATATAGAAGAGCCCAAGTCCCCTACAATTGTCTTACAAGTGTCTTATGTACAGAGAACATGTAAGATGAGTGCTGGAGACTTGCCTTAGTGAGCTTGTAACTCCAGAGCAGGATGGAAACCATGGTAGTCTTTACTCATTTATGCTTTTAGTTATACCACTCAGCACTCTTCAATTAAGTTAGAGGAAATGCTTTTCCAAAAAAACTTACTTTTTGATGACTGTGGGCTCTTCTAAAGCCAGGCTATGTAAGCAGGCTGCAGTGTGGATATAGTCATCGGCAACATCTGCAGAAACAAGGACGGCTCTTTTTATCCAAACAACAGCCAGGCTCATCAGCAAAGCTCTAAGTTACTAATGGTAAATGATATTTACTTTTATGAGATCTGGTCATTTTGTCAGCTTTCACGCAAGAATCTTTGATCCTATTGTAATAGTTAATAAGGAAGTTCTTCTCTTGCTCAAAGAAGTCATCTACCGCCTAGAAGAAAAAAAAAAAAGAATCAAACATTTCAAGAATGTGAAAATATACTATCCATGCAGCCTTTTATATTTATCAAAATAAAAATATATTGCTTAGAACATGGCAAATAACCATGAATATAAAGTTTAACCTCTACAGATCAGGGAATTACAAATTTATGATACTATTTCTTAACCAAGGCCAGCAAAAATCAAGGGCTGGCAGAAAATGTATACAGAAGAATCATTTAACAATCACCAGTAAAACTGGCATCCTCTCTAACACCCAGCAATTTTACCCTAGTACAATGGTTCTACCAGGTGGAACATGGCCACTTAGCCGTCGATACCTGTCTGTGTGAGAATGAGTTTTTTTCCTCTTGACTTGGTTGCTTTCAGACTGGAAGGAAATCCTGATTATCTGGTAGACACTGGCAAAGGATGCCAATGCCAAACATCCCATAATGCCTGGGTACAGGACAGTCCCAGACACCTTAAACTGCACCAAGTTTAAGTCCGACTTTCCAAATTTCTGACGATGCCCTCTGTACTTAGCACCTGTATTCTGGGCTCCCTGGAGTGGCAAAGCCAGATCTACCAGATAATAACTGTAAGGGTAACTCAATTATAAAGGAATGAGAAGGCCTCAGAAGTATGGAAGTAAATCATATCTACGAGGATAATGAAAATGTTAGGAAGATTCTGTATTCTTATCTTAGTGCTAACACCTTGACAACCAGTATGTAAGTAAAATCTAAAATTTGGTTACTTAGTTGTGTCAGCTAGGTTACACATGGATGCTTCTCTACCACCTGTAGTTGGTGACCAAACTGGACAGTATAGTTCTGAGAATGGCATAAAATATGATCTTGTACTTTATTTTAGAAATTAACATCTCCCTACTTACAGAAAAGGAGAAAATGAAGCCAAGTGTGGAAAGGTTCACAGTGAGTTTCCTGGGAGAGAACAAGGTGCTTTGGGAAATAGGTGAAAATTGAATAAGTAGATGAAAATTACCAAAATTTGAAGAAAACTTACATTTCTTATAAGTTAACCATTTGTTTCACAAGAATCTCTTTCAAAGATTCCCAATTAAGTCAAAAATTTTCTCAAACAGCCAAGTCACTTACCTTAACTCCAGTAAAAAGGACTTCATCAGCACTTTTCACCACACTTTTGAAGAAGCCACCAAACATCTCTTTAGTATTTTTCCGCCTAACACTTAGCTAAAGGAAGAAAATTCCCAAGAACAGTTTATATGGTATGTATTTTTCTAGGTTCTTTTAAAGAAGTTCTGACTAACATTTCAAGTAATCCTTTTCATTAGTATGGGCAAATGCATACAGTATCTTTAATTCTGCCTTAACCTCCAAGCTTAAAACATCTCATGGCTAAACCTCAACATAGGTAGGTCATCTAATTCTAAAAGACTTAAGAGATTTTGAAAGACTGACTAGAAGCTAAGTCTTAGCGGCTCTGAAATCCTTGGGAAAATTACTGTTCTATCCTTATTAAGTAGCAAAAACCAAAACATGTTAAAAAGAAAAACAGCATTAAGAGTCATCTTTCAACAAAAAGTGTAGCCAGGAAGAAAATAAATTCACACTAATTTTAATTCCTTTAAAATGAAATTAGTTAAGTTTGGGATTGTTAAGAAATTAAGGGATGTTTGGGATTGTTAATTTCTTAAAAAGAAACCTAGCTTTTGGAAGGGGAAAGGCAAAATTTCCTTTAAGCAGAGTTTTACAAAAATGTCTTACACAATGAAGGAAAAGCAGCATCTAAAAAGGTTTCCATTGTGTAAGAAATTTCAGAACTTTAAAGTAGTCAATTTTTTAGAAACTATCAAGTACATTTTGAAAGGATAAACATTTGAAATGGCCTATCAAAACAGAACTAAAATGCCTTACATCCTGATCATATTCCAGGAAAACATGAAAGTTGCGATCTTTACTGAGGACAGGGTGAGAAGAAAGCCGCTGAAGAAAGACTTCATGGGAGGACACAGTCTTCTTAAAAACAGCGAGATATTCACTGAAAAGAGATGTGCACATGGCATTCAGTTGGCACAGCTCAATTACCTAACCAATAAATACTACTCCTGGTTAATTCTATGGCTCTGCTCATGCCACCAATGCAACTGGACCAAACAGTGTTTCAGTATAACCTGGTGTCTGGTTAGATAATAAGGCAGTTGCCATTTTTGAATCTGTGGAATAAGCCTATGGAGGAAAGCAATGTTGTAATTGGGTTTGACGGATCAAGTTCGTAGGCTCCCAAATCTACACGCATTATTTAGTAGCCACACAACATCTGTTTCTTTAAAGCAATGAAAACCCTTTAACTCTGAAGCCTGAGTATACGATACAGCATGAGTCTAAGGAAGCTGAAAATTAACAGAAATTATAAAGCTCTATCTCAACCTACATATTAAAGGTCACTTTAAAATTCCTAATGGTAAAAACTTGGGTCTGTTGCGTTCAGTGTGCCTCATTCCCCAGAACTGATAGCCACTCAAGTATGTGCTAAATGCTTTCAGTGCCTGGAGGTTTGAGTGCTGCCCTAGATGACACAGGGGTTTGGGGAGTGGGAGATGATGGTAGAAGAGGGGAGGGGTGAGTACTTTTCAGCTAAGATGAGGAAGTGCAAGTATGGATTCCACTTCGGGAGGCTGAGGCTGGCAGACAGGCAAATCACCTGAGATCAGGAATTCAAAACCAGCCTGGACATCACGGTGAAACCCTGTTTCTACAAAAATCCAGCTACTCTGGAGGCTGAGGCGGGAGAATGGCTTGAACCTGGGAGGCAGAGGTTGTAGTGAGCTGAGATCTCACCACTGTACTCCAGCCTGGGCAGCACAGCAAGACTCTGTCTCAAAATAAACTCAGGTAACAGCATTCATTACAATCTAGTTTCTTCTAAACTTTTGGTAACCAAGCTTCATAAAGAAAAGCTTTGTACATTTTGAGCAATTTACAAAGATATAAAAGTTTATTTCCTCACTGTGCCAGACTAGCATCCCTAATAAGAAAAAACAACTAGTCTATCAGGTATTAATGCCAATGGCCTCCAATGAATCAATGTGTGAAGTACAAAGACCATGTCCCACACTATGCAAGATGTACTACTAGTTTTAGAAAAGGCCACTAGAGACCTAATTAACACCTACACTCAAACAAAATTAAGTCAGGTTCTTCTACTTATTTCTGTACACAGCATCACTTTTCTACTTCTCAAAAGACAGAGCCCACCAGGAAAATCCACTTACGCTTCCAGTTCTTGTTTCATCTTGGCAAATTCTTCTTTGGTCATAGACCCTTCACCTTCTCCTAGTTTCTGCATCTTCTCTCGAGGACCATCAAAGTCAGGCTTTGTAGGAGCAGGCGGAATCTGCAGCAGAGGCAGGAATTCATGAGCCTCTTGTCCCAGCAGCGATGTTTTCTAGTTGGTGCCTCATTCTACTCTTGCTGGTTCACAGGAGACAACCACTCCACTCCTGTGGGGCTATTTAAAAGTCAACTCCTATTTTTTTCTTAACCTTCTTTCTTCTGGCCATTTAAAAGGAAGTGTCTTCCTGAGAGTTGTGTGTTCACTTTGATGGCAATCATTTGGTCAGTTTATCCATTACAGACAATCGTTCAGGGCACAACAGTGTCTACACTGCTTCAATGTTGGCCTAAAACTAGTACAATGAATGCTAAACACCAACGATTAGCCATCAAGATTATTAAGTCTCTAGTACTCCAAAGGGATTTTTTCCTAATCCCTAAGGATAATCAAGAGCTCTAATTTTGAATGAAGAGAACATATCTAAATTTAAGCTTCATACTAGTTTTGTTTAATTATTAAGAAATCATCATTTGGACAGATTCTTCAGTCTGCCTGGCAGGACAAAATACATGGAAATCTCCTTTAAAATCAGCTAAGTCTCTGTTCCTGCAGTCAAGAATTAATAATCAAGGACTTTTGTTTTTGGAAAACAGAATCTCACTCTGGCACCCAGGCTGGAGTGAAGTGGCGTGACCTCGGCTCACTGCAACCTCTGCCTCCCAAGTTCAAGTGATTCTGTGCCTCAGCCTCCCCAGTAGCTGGGACTACAGGCATGCACCACCACACTCAGCCATTTTTTTGTATTTTTAGTAGAGACAGATCTCAGTATGTTGCTCAGGCAGGTCTTGAAACCCTGAGCTCAGGTGATCCAACCACCTTGGCTTCCCAAAGCGCTAGGATTACAGGCATGGCCTCCTTCAGCACTTTTTGAGAAATCTTATCACATACTATTATCAATACTAACGTTTCCTAGAAATCAATTCTACTGACGTTGGAAACAACATACCATAGAAAAACCAAACCTAAAGGTAAATAAGACTAAAGTCATTACACTGTTTACACTCCTTTACAACATAAATAATGTAAGCCTGTA
The DNA here is from genome assembly GCA_963573385.1 of Cacajao melanocephalus. Lineage (NCBI taxonomy): Eukaryota > Metazoa > Chordata > Mammalia > Primates > Pitheciidae > Cacajao > Cacajao melanocephalus. The sequence continues at coordinate 54,242 of CAUYLG010063890.1, read as the reverse complement.
TGCATCACCGCAAAGCTGTAACACTATTCCTTCACATATTTTCCACTTGACCAATAGTCAGCAAATGCTCTAGTAGGTAGATGAAATTAAACTTTTCACAATCTATTATTTTTTAAAAAGTGGATATAAGTCTCTTTAAACTAAATGAACAGCAAGGCAGAAAGAACTAGCTTATTAAGTTTTCTAAAACACTCACAATAAGCCCAGCGTAGTCTGTTGTTTCAATAAGAGTGTCATGTAGCCACACAAAGTCTTCATGTTGCCTTGTAACAGAAAACTCTGGGCTCTGAAACGCGGGCAGTGTGGTCTGTAAAGAAAGAAAGATGTTAACTGGCAACCACCACTTTTTGATAAGTGGTTTAAGTTTCCTGGGCTGTACAGTGGGAACATTCTGCATAATACAACATCATAATATGATCCAGTAAAGAAGAAAGCAGTAATACATGATCTCCTGTCATGAAAGTCATAGCTAAGATTCAATCTGAACTCTAAGGATTTCCCCCCCAAATTCCACCTTACTGAAGCCTGTAATGAATATCCAATCAAAGAATCTACTGGTAGAAGTTCAGTTCCAGGAAGGTAAATCACCACCCTATTTTTTTGTTTTTGTGTATTTTTTTTTTGTTTACATACATTTTTGGGACAGGGTCTGGCTGTCATCCAGGCTGGAGCACAGTGGTACAATGCTGACTCACTGCAACCTCTGCCTTCCAGGCTCTCAAGCCATCCTCCCACCTCAGCCTCCTGAGTAGCTGGAACTACAGTGCACGCTACTACATCCAGCTAATTTTTATATTTTTGAAAAAGACAGGTTTTTTGGCATGTTGCCCAGGCTCAAGTGATCTGCCTGTTTTGGCCTCCTGAAGTGCTAGGATTACAGGTGCAAGCCACCCAACCCAACCCCAAATTCTACTCTTATAAGTCTGAATTTGGCCGGGCACAGTGGCTCATGCCTATAATCCCAGCACTTTGGGAAGCTGAGGCAGGCCAATCACAAGGTCAGGAGTTTGGGACCAGCCTGACCAACATGGTGAAATCTGTCTCTACTAAAAATACAAAAATTGCCAAGCGCGGTGGCTCACGCCTGTAATTCTAGCACTTTGGGAGGCCGAGGTGGGTGGATCATCTGAGGTCAGGAGTTCAAGACCAGCCTGGCCATCATGGTGAAACCCCATCTTATAAAAAAGAAAAAAAAAAAATACAAAAATTAGCTGGGCATGGTGGCACATGCCTGTAATCCCAGCTACTCAGGAGGCTGAGGCAGGAGAATCGCTTGAACCTGGGAGGCAAAGCTGAGATCACACCATTGCACCCCAGCTTGGGTGACAGAGCAAGACTCCATCTAAAAAAAAAAGGACTGAATTTACCCCCAACTTATGACAAAAAAGAAAAGTAAATTAAAAAACAAAAAAAAAACCTCTTAGCTTTAACTTACTACAGCTCTAAAAACTGTCCCTGGCTTCCCTCCTTCTCACTCCAGTGACTGCTGATTTTACCTTCTTTGATCTGGTAAGCTCAGGCAGAGAATTATGTCACCAGTCTTTATACTGCCTTCGGAATAACTAAAGTATGCTATTCAAGCCACCCAGGCATTAAGAAAAAAACCACGTGGGAAAGGTTCTTCCCAATTTAGAAAATACTGAAAAAACACAAGCTACAGAGAGAAACTTCCCTTGGATGCAAATTAAAAACAAAGGTGGGGCCAGGCGTAGTAGCTCTGGCTCCTGCTTTCAATCCCAGCACTTTGGGGAAGTCGAGGTGGGTGCAACACCTGAGGTCAGGAGTTTTTGAGACCAGCTCGGCCAACATGGCGAAACTGCATCTCTACTAAAAATACAAAAACTAGCCGGGCGTGGTGGTGTACAACGGTAATCCCAGCTACTCTGGTGGCCAAAGCACGAGAATCACTTGAACCTGGGAGGCCTGGACTGCAGTGAGATGACGCCACTTCATCCCAGCCTGGGCAACAGAATGAGACTATCTTTTAAAAAACAACAACAACAACAAAAAAAAACACCACACACTAAGGTGGAAGATTTGAGCTGCATCAGTTTGGCTGGCACACTTCCTCATGGAACACAGTATAGGCCACATAAGATCGGCAATGCCTATAGCCTAGGGCTCTGCCACAGCAGAATGCTGCTCCTGAAATGGCACTCACCTGATGCTTACTGTGAGATAGATTAGGGAGGTTCTCATTTAACAATAGTGCTACTCTACAAACAGCAACTGTTTCAAGCTCAGGGAACCTCTTAAATCCACTGTGAATAACAAGGCTACAACCCAGCATTGTATGTATTACCATTGTATATTACTTACCTTTGTGTGCACTGTAAATTTGACCTTATCTCTCTCACTGAGTGCATCTGGTATGTCAATCTGAAGTGAGGGATCAACATTCAGGTCCACAGATACAGATCTCAGCTGAAATACATTTTTTGAGCATTAGTTCCAAACTCATTTGGCCCTAAAAAATTATTCCAAAAATGAGAAGTAGTTATTGAAACGTAGTTTATATGCAGATCATTTAGAAATGTCAGTTGAGACATTTCTAAGTTTATTTGAAGCTGAGGGGAAACCTGCTCTTCAAATGCATTGGTATAGACAAAATACGCATTTAGTCTTTTCTTCAAGACTGAAAACTTATGTACTTAACCTCTAAAACTTGTAAATCTGATCAATCTGCCACAAAGACTTAAGATATTCACTAAAAACACATGGATTACTTAGAAGTTTTAAGTACTTCCCTTTTTCCTTAAGTATTGTATATTTATAATTCTGAAAGCCAGAGGGAGCCTGCAACAATGGCTTTCCTCAAAGAAATAAAAGCTCAAGTAGTCACCAGAAGTTGATTTTAACACCAACTATTAGTAAGATCACAACAGATACTTTACAGCCTTCACATCTCATCTTAAGTACTTTTCTTCCAAATGAATTCTTGATGACTCCTCTGAAGTATCTGCTTGTTTGGCTTAAATTTTCACATGTCCATTTGTGAGATATCTGCAAGCAAAGATAAAGCTTGAAGGTCAGAGACTTCATTTGATCATAACTGTAACTCCAGCTCTGGCATGTTTTCTGATAAGAGCTTCCTTCCTTCTGCTAAGTTAACACTGGGGAAACACAGCCTTTAAAAATACCTCAAACCATTAACCGAGATGTGATTGCAGAGGGATACCAACCACTCTACTGATCTTACGCTTATCTGTCAAGGTCAGTCAGGCCAAAGAACAGGAATAAAGAGAGCGAGACACAAGAAGTAGCCATGGACTCTGGAGGAGACATAAGACAGCTCACAGAAAAGGTCTAAGGTGCGTTTCCCAGAGCACAAGAACTGCCACCACATTTCCTAAGATCCCATTTCCTAAAGAAGTCACAAACCCTGACTTTTAGCCCTGCTCAACTGAATATGCTGACAATTCCATTTTTGCTCACTGCAAGCCCAGCAAACTCAGGGAGGCTGTAAACTCCACATGGGATACCCTTGGAATTCGAATAGGAGGACCCAAGGGGGAGGTAATCCAGTAAATGGGACTCATTTAAGCACCACAGTTAAAGCTACAATGGATGCTACCAGCTGCTTTAGCTGCTTTTTTGTTCCACTGAATAATTATCTTCTGTTTTTGTCCTTTTTCCCATACTCCCAACCATGTAGAGGCAATATCCCAGGACTATATAAACATATTTTTCGTTTAAGAATGTGATCAAGACAAAAAGAAGAAAACCACTAGGTTCTGAGTGCCTGCAACTACAGCATATCAAACAACCGAGCTTCACTAGCAGCCATTTTTGCCTAGACATTTTACCCTAGGAAGGTATTCAAGCAAAAATCCAATCACTTGACATTGTAGTCTTAAGCACCAAATAAGCAAATAATTCAATTCCGTACTTGGGCCTTCACGAACTGTCTAAAAGAGAATACTGGCAAAATTCCCTCAGCATCCAGGCCACACCAACTCAATGTCCCCCAGTCAGAAGTTAAATGAACTTTCTCATATTGTAGCATATAACCCTCCAGATGAGACAAACATGAGTAGAAAGCTGTGAAATGGTTAGAGCTAAGTCAGCATTTGTATCCTCACTCAGGAAGCACCAAGTATGACTAAAAGTTTAGCATTCCTTCTTATGCTTAGTCAACAAACCCACTCCACAGTGCTATAGAACCTGCTAAAAAATTACCAGGCTCTATTCTTCTGCTCACCTGCCCCCGCTTCCATCTCCCTAAGTTTGAAGCACCCAGAGTACTCCTTAGCCTTGCTGGCCAAGTCTATGACTTAGGCCACAGATGTTAGGATGCTTATAGTGGCCGTTTACAGCAGCTGACAAAGCAGGCCTCAGAATCAAGTCTGTCCTTGGGCATGCCAGACCTCTGCCATGTACAGTTTTACCTCTTTTCCAGATCCCTTAGGTCACCTGTAAGAATCAAACTGAAAACATACCTACTCTCAAATAATGTAATTTAAGTTTTAAAACTGACTTTTGGCTGGGTGTGGTGGTTCACGCCTATAATTCCAAGCACTTTGGGAGGCTAAGGTGGGAGGATTGCTTGAGGTCAGCAGTTAAAAACACAACCTGGGCAATATGATGAGACCTCATCTCTATTTAAGAATTAAAAACATTTTTTTTTAGAAACCTGACTTTTGTACATTTCCCTTGAAACTACTGCCTCGCGTACTCAAAGTTTCGGGTAAAGTTTCAGTTCACGATGAACTTCCCTACCAGATCAATCCTTACAATATGGATTATAATCAGCCTTCATGGTAAACAAGAGGCAAAAAAGCACAGCCTCATTTGAAAAGCACATTTTCAACTGTTTTTAAGAAATCTGGCCTGGTGCGGTGGCTCACACCTGTAATCCCAGCACTTTGGGAGGCTGAGGCAGGCGGATCACGAGGTCAAGAGATCGAGACCATCCTGGCCAACATGGTGAAACCCTGTCTCTACTAAAAATACAAAAATTAGCCGGGCGTGGTGGCACGCACCTATGGTCCCAGCTACTCGAGAAGCTGAGGTGGAAGAATTGCTTGAACCCAGGAGGCGGAGGTTGCAGTGAGCTGAGATTGCGCCACTGCACTCCAGCCTGGCGACAGAGCAAGACTCCGTCTCAAAAAAAACAAAAAAAAGAAATCTGAGTGCTTTTGGTAAGAGAGCTGAGGCACTTTTCTAAAAGGAGAAAAGCGGTTACAGAAATCCCTGTGCATATCCTCACCTATTCATCAGCTTCCCAGACGGGGCACATGAGGCACTGGCTGCAGGACAATCCTACAGCTCTTGAGCTCCTGCCCACCAGTCGTCATGAACTCACTTTGGGTCCAAATCTCACTTAAGACTCACTGTGGCACAACACAATACCTCCAGCAAAGCTGCCTCTCGAATGGGTTAATGGCCTACAGATGACAAAGGGCACCTGGAAGACTGAACAACACAAAAGGCAAGATTCTGAAACTCAGAACGCATGAGGAAAACAGAAAAAATACAGATCTTTCTAAGTGGTTATAGTGACTGCAGACTCCGCGCCCAAACAAAAAGACACAGTCCGAAGTAAACTCCACAATCTGATGTTAAAATGAGGCTAGTTGAATAGTCTTTAATCAGTTTTGTATGCAACGTAATATATATGTACACAATATGCAGTGCTAGCCCCTATTTTCCTGAGTATCCCACAAAAATTACTACTGACAGGATAGAAAAGACATGTATCTACTTGAATGACTTTCTAGTTTCCATTCCAAAGGCAGAAGATATGTACTTAGCACATGCTACAGTGTCTCCTCCTTCAAACTTGTTCCTAGCCTCTAGGGATTTTGTTTTGTTCTGCTTCATTCCACTGCCTAAGAAACTAAGATTTTGCCAGGAAGAAGGCCAATATGACAAATCATCCATGATTTTTAGCATGGTGCAAAGAAGCCTGCCTCCTTGATCAGATTTTCACTTCCATCACAGGAAGCAAAAGCAGGACATACTTCAGCTGAAAAGGTATCCACATCTTGCCTAGTCCAATATTCATAAGTGAGGACAAAAAATTCAAAACTGTTCTGTCACACGGTAGATTTGAATTAATTTCTACAAACATTAAAGACTCACATGATACATATTTAGGAAACATGCATTACTGTTACTGTTTGAACTCTCAGAAAAAATGGTCCCATCGGTGCTCTGAATTGTTACCATTCTCTTCCATCCTCAAGTTAACCAATATCTACTTATCTGTGTCCAATCTCAGCTTTACATTATGGCATTGGTGTGTGAAAAACTGGTTCAACTAACTATAAGCAATATATTAACTGCTTTTTTTGAGACGGAGGCTCACTGTTGCCCAGGCTGGAGTACAGTGGCGCCATCTTGGCTGACTGCAACCTCCGCCTCAAGCGATTCTCTTGCCTCAGTCTCCTGAGTAGCTGGGATTACAGGTGGACACCACCATGCCCGGCTAATTTTTGTATTTCTAGTAGAGACAGGGTTTCACCATGTTGATCAGGCTGGTCTCAAACTTTTGACCTCGTGATCCACCCACCTCAGCCACCCAAAGTGCTAGGATTACAGGCATGAGTCACTGTGCCCAGCCCAAGTCTGCTTTTACACATATTGGCTCTCATTCCCTAGCCATTGGTTCTCTCCTTCCTGTAATTTGGGCCAGCAATATAATTTCTTAGTCCCTCAAGAAAAACAGAACTAAGGACTTCTAACAGAACAGCAGTCTACTAACATAGCTAATAGCTGCTACTCAGGCATCAGCTTAATAAGAAACTAAAGGGTTACAGCAAGTGATCAGATTTTCACCACTCATCTTTGTGAGATGGGACCCAGAGGGCCCCATCCCTGCTGACACCAACCATTCTTACCCATAGCCTGCCAACACACAAGCAGTTCACAGTAGAACACTGCAGACTGCAGGGCATTTGCAGGCTACATAGCCTCAAGTTCCTAGAACAGGAACTGAAGCTTGGAAGGAGGTCAGTGCAGCGCACTCAGCGAATGGATAAACTGATTCATCATTTCACAAGGCTGTAAGCCCATGCACTAGTGGAATTAACATGGAACCAGAGTTGAATTACTGCCTTAAATATCTAATGCATGTCAAGAAATGCATATAATTACAATTATAACACTTCCAAATGAATTCACAAAGCAAAAGGGTTGAATTACACAATCTGTAAGGATCTCCTCGCAGAGAAATCCTATTGGGAATCAACACACCACTGCTATCAAGAAAATAGGTCCAACAAATGAGTAACAAAAAACCAGTCAGGCAGAATGATTCTTGTCTGTAATCTCAGCACTTTGGGAGGCTGAGGACGGAGGACTGCCTGAGCCAGAGTTTGAGACAAGCCTAGGCAACACAGCAACATCTTAAAAAACAAATCAGATAGGCTCTGGGGCCTATACCTTTAATCCCAACACTCAGGGAGGTTGAGGTGAGAAGACCACTTGAGCCCTGGATTTTGAGTCTGCAGTGAACTATGATTAGACCACTGCACTCGAGCCTGGGAGCAGCATGAGACTGTCTCAAAAAGTGAAAAACAGAAATGCCAGTTTCCTTTATTCAGAGCTAAAGCCCTTCACATACTATCCAATCCCATAAAGGCTCCCTCCCAAAAGTTTGCTAGTTTATCAAGTCAGCAAGCCCTTTTTTTGTAGCAGGGTTTCACTGTCGCCAAGGCTGGAACAAGCCCTCTTTGACAAAGCTAACATGGTCCATATTACTCATGTGGATGAGGGTGTTTAAGGACGTTCACTGCCCTCCTTTCATGGTTTCACTTCATGACCAACCCAAGACGAACAGGAAATAGGAAACAGGTTTGGACATTTCTTTCACTCTCGAGTCTGAGGTCTGAGTCTGAGGTACAGAAAATTTCCCAAATCATTCAGATGTAAATATTCCAATACTCAAGCCAGGGGCCCATTCAGGAAGCTAAGTGTTGGAGGATGGCCTGAGTCAGGAACTCAAGCCCAGCTTGGGCAACACAGCAAGACTGTCTTGAGAAAAAAGAGTTCTAAACAAAATAAAAATAAGAATTCAAAACAAAATTCATGAAAGATATGGGAAGGGCAGAGGAAGAAGTCCAACATTTTATCACCAACCGGCTACCAAGTATCTATCAGCACAATATCCTGGCTTTGAAGTGCTCTTGAAAGAACAAGTGAAAACCCCACAAGGGGAGCCATCTGGATTTGTATTCCTCACAATTTACCATGACTAGAATGAATGCGTATGCCCTTCAGAAACTGAGCTTTTCTCTCCAGACAATATAGGAGTACCTAAAAAGGTTATGCCAAAATGTAACAAAGAGAAGAGTCAAGCCAAGGACCCCCATTTCTAAACTTAAGTTCAGTCTCAACTGCCCCTCAAACTGCAACTTACACACTCCTCCTTAGGTACTACTGTTTGCCTTTAGGCAGCATATGAAAGTATGGAGCAGTGTGACAAGTTCCAAGTCTCTTTTAGATCTCTTCAGAGCACCTCAATGGCCAATCAGAAAATAGGTATTAAGGGTGAAGAACCTAGTTTTTGGAAAGTTAGATCATGTAGAGAAAATTTATACTTAAAAAACAAAAAAATCAGGCCAGGCACGGTGGTTCACTCCTGTAATCCCAGCACTTTGGGAGGCTGAGGAGGGCAGATCATGAGGTCAGTTCAGAGACCAGCCTGACCAACACTGTGAAATCCTGTCTCTACTAAAAACACAAAAATTAGCTGGGTGTGGTAGCGTGAGCCTGTAATCCTAGCTACTCAGGAGGCTGAGGCAGGAGAATCGCTTGAACCCTGGATGCATATTGTGCCACAGCACTCCAGCCTGAGTAACAGAGGGGGACTCTGTCTCAAAAAAAAAAAAAAAAAAAAAAAAATCAAATTTACCACATTCGGGTGAGATGAAAGATGTCCTACGACCATCTTCCTTTACAATTTCAGTAAGAAAAAGCAGAACTTAATAAAGCTCTGAAATAGTCTTTTCTCACAACTGGGATCATTAAAAGTTAGACTGTTTCCTTAAATGCTATTTATAACTTCACTGCATACTTTTTTGACCACTGGCTATTTGAGACATTCAGGATACTAGCCTATAAAACTGTTCTCACCTAATTTGCTCAAGCAACAAGACCCTGATAATAAAGACAGCAAAATGTTGAAACAGCAAGATTTTAAACCAAGTTCCCCTCTGCCACAAGAAACTCAGGTTTCTAGTGTCAAAGCCCGCACTTCACTCATAAACACAAAGCCTTCCCTTTTTAACTGTCAAATACCCACCACCTTTCGATAAGGTTCCTCAAAACTGGTGGAAAAGCTTAATTCTCACAGATATCCAACAATGCTAATTTTTACATGGCATGTTATATTTCCTTAGGTAAGATTAATAGAAAACCTGAAAAACTTGCAACAAGCACACAAATACTACCTTCTGTAACACAACCTGACCCTACCATCATACCATTTTAGAAGGAAGTCCATTTAAAATAGTGATTCTCAAACAGGCAATTTTGACTTCTTATCATCGCCATGGGAGGGGAGGAGACTGCATCCTAGCAGAGGCCAAGAACATCGCTTAACATTGTCAACAAAACTGATCAAGCCAAAATGTCAACAGTGCCACCCAGGTTGAGAAACCGAATTTTATAAAGCTCTAAATTAGATGCTCCCACCTCCCTCCCCACCGCATCTCTAAAAATAAATAAACAAATAAACTAGATGATCACTAGGCCTTACCAAATTAGATTTTACGGCTCAGAAATAATTCTACAAAATTTACAGCCAGCTGGGTGCGGTGGCTCATGCCTGTAATACCAGTAGGGGTGAGGCAGGCAGATCACGAGGTCAGAGTTCAAGACCAGCCTGACCAACATTGTGAAACCCTGTCTACCAAAAATACAAAAACCCTCTACTAAAAATACAAAAATTAGCCAGGCATGGTGGTACATGCCTGTAATCCCAGCTACTCAGGAGGCTGAGGCAGGAGAATTGCTTGAACCTGGGAGGCGGAGGTTGTGGTGAGCAGAGATAGCGCCACTGCACTCTAGCCTGGACGACCAGAATAAGACTGGGGCTTGTTTGTGGGGAGCGGGGCTGCACAGACTTATAGCCTTGACCAGGCACAATGGCTCATGTCTGTAATCCCAGCATGTTGAACTGGACTTTGAGCCTGGGCAACATGGCGAAACCCCGTCTCTACCAAAAAATACAAAAACTAGGTGGGCATGGTAGTGTGTGCCTGTAACCCCAGCTAACTCAGGAGGCCGAGATGGGGGGATTACCAAGGCTAAGTGAGCTGTGATCGTGCCACTGCACTCAGGCCTGGGTGACAGAGCCAGACCCTGCCTCAAAAAAAGCATTTTAACCATTTCTACCTATGGCTAAAATAATGTGAGCAGATCATGACCTTTTAGAATATTCACAAATGGGTACCTTAAGACACTGAGTACAAGTTACTGAACTGGAACTAAGGCGTGGGCAGCTTGATACGTCATACTTCCTGAACTTAGAAAATAGTTGCAAGTGTAGCATAAAGCTTCAGTTCACAAAATTTGGTAAGTTAGGACTCGCTGTGGTATTGGTCAAAGTTCAGGACTGTTCCTATACTAACAAATTGCACTCTATCCTAGCTAATGGAGAATAAAAATACCCCTAGAGACGGCTTCCACTCCCAGAACAGCAGTTCTTTAAACACTCCTGACAAGGTATGAGGACAGGTATTAATCACCAAAGTCCATGTAACCAAGCACTAAGTTAAGGCCAACTTGTTACTGTCAAGGAAGGAGAACCCCCTAGTTAAAAATAGCACTAGACTGGAAAAGATTATCACCTAGTCCTTCAGTAACAGGTTGCAAGCTCCCTGCAGGGCTTTTCTGTTCCATGTGCTCAACTTGCTTCAGTCCATTCACCATCATAAAGCAGAGAAACCTAAAGCTGTTCAGAATCAAAGGTCCCATGAGGCAGTCAGGATTCCCAATGCTGTTATACATGATTTGCCACAGGATTGATAAACTAATGGAAACATGATTCAAACCCCATGGATTCATGAGTGCAAACCTAGAAGGTGCATGACTGGAAGGTGCAAGTTCTTTTTATGAGAACAAGGTTATTTCTGCATAATCTCCAATTGTTTCTTCCAAGCCACTAAAAATTCCAGTCATCTGAGAACTCCCATCCAGTCAGGGTGGGAGAAGGGAAGACAGTTCTATCTCCTTGGGTGTCATAAAGGTTTCATTCTGGTTTTCAAGACCTAGACTCAGCAAAACCCTAGTTTTCTAAATTTTCAAATCGAAAACCAGGCTGGGCACAGTGGCTCACACCTGTAATCCCAGCACTCTGGGAGACTGAGGCCGGCAGATCACCTAAAGTCGAGTTCAAAGACCAGCCTGGCCAACATGGTGAAACCCCGTCTCTATAAAAATACAAAAATAAGCCGGGCATGGTAGTGGGTGCCTGTAATTTCAGCTGCTTGGGAGGCTGAAGCAGGAGGATCGCTTGAACCCGGGAGGCGGAGGTTGCAGTGAGCCGAGATCTGCCATTGTGCTCCAGCCTGGGCAACACAGAGGAGAAAAAAAAAAAAAAAAAAAGAAAAAAAAACAATCTTTCTCATTAGTAGACAGCCAGTTAGGAACTAAAGTAACCATGCATCTCTTCCCCTGAACTGTATTTTCTGAAGAAGAAAAACCACAACACCTTCCCTTAAAGAATGTAACATAATAGTGTCTGGCTACCAGACACCTCTTGATAGGGTCTTCCCTTTCAATTTTGCTGAATTAGCCAAAATTAGTATTGGACTAGAATTCAAAACCCCAAAGAATCAATTATGTCCTCCTACTTATTAGTGGGGCTTAATTCCATCCTGAGGGAAAATTATCGGGAGGGCAGTTAAACATTTTAACACAAAACATTTCAGTTGACTAACGAAACTGTATTAAGGCAAGAAGAGGCTGCCGAGGACTTGGTTTCCCATTACTTCATACTTGCCTCAAACTCCCTTTCAGTTAACCATAACACAGTTAACACCATCTAGACCAGACCACAGCAGGGTACCAGCATCAGCAGGGATCAGAAAACAAAGTACAGCCTGGCATCAAGGTGATTATTTCGTTTTACTATCTCCTTATTCCTGTGATTTGAAAAGGAAAACAAAGCCATATAACTCTCTTCACTACAGATACGAACAAAGTTTCTGTAGTATCTAAAACCAGCAGGCAGGAAATAGCCTTCCTAACTGTCCTCCAATTTTGCTGGAGGATCAGGGTGGTGAGAAAGTTGCAGGCCAGGCTCGGGCCCCCGGAATCCCAGCACTTTGGGAGGCCGAAGCGGGCAGATCACGAGGTCAAGACCAGCCTGACCAACATAGTGAAACCGCGCCTCTACTAAAAAATACAAAAATTAGCTGGGCATGGTGGCGCGCGCCTGTAATCCCAGAGGAGGCTGAGGCAGAAGAATCACCTGAACCTGGGAGGCAGAGGCTGTAGTGAGCTGAAATCGTACCACTGTACTCCAGGGAGACAGAGCGAGACTCCGTCTCCAAAACACACACACACACACACACACACACACACACACACACACACAGAGAGAGACAGGTGCAATAATACTGTACTATTAGACTGGGGTGAAGCAATCGAGTCCTTTTCCCTAGCTGACTCTGAATCAAGACAAAAGAAATGTACCAGAAAGAAAGTAAAAACAAAATGCTAAGAAAATCCCCATCTAGTGTATCTACCCTTTATGGAGAAAAGTACCTTTATAATGTTTTACAGTGAATCGTGGTCTCAAGTTTCCACTTTCAGTTTTAGTAATAAATAACTTTCAAAGAAAACACTCTAAACAAGACCCTCCCGCATACAAAGCTCTACTTCAGTAATTAATGCAACAATGATACCTTTGTTGCAACAATCCAGCCGCTTTGAAACTGGTATTTACTTACTAGATGAACAAGCTTCCCTATGGAGGTGACTTTGACTTCAAGAGATGTGTAAGACGGGCTCCAAGTTACATTTTAGAGAGCCTTGTATTTTTAGACGTTCTTTTCCATCTATCAGAAAAACTTACGTTGACGATTCCGCATGAAAGGTTGTGGCTCACGAACCATGCATCACAAAACTAAGAAGGCAAACTTAAAGAACCAGTGAAAGAGTGGAAGCTAGTCTCGGAACCTTCAACTGGCTACGGTAATCTCAATTTATTGCATTAATAATCTTTTAGACCTCAAGATACACGTAGCCTACGGATAGTTTACATCAATGGACAAGACTTAAAAATAAAACCCAAGTTCAGCAAGTATTTGAGCACCCACTAAAAATTACACAACTCCCACAACAACGCATTTAGCGTTTCTAAAGTTGTAAGAAGTATGTTCGGAAACTTCATGGAATTTCCCAAGTTGTTTGGGCCAAAAACACATGTTTTCTCAAAAGAAGGGGGGAGGCGGAAAGGGGGGACATTTTGAGCGCAACAAAACAAATTGGTCTGTCGCATGTTAAGTCAATTTCTCGTTCACCTACTGGTCACCGCGAAGCCAAGACAGGTTTTAAAAGCAACACATTCTGGGGTCTCCAGGGATCAGCTCTCGAAGTCCGCTCGGTATGGGCGCCTGAGCCGGGGCTAAGGTCCCGCGTCTCTGGTTCTATCCTCATGAGGGAATCCGGGGATATACAGACAGGGGTTCCCCAGGGCAGCCTTCAGGGAAAACGAGGGAGAGGGGCTGCCCGGGTCTCACGTGTGTTTCCCGCGCTGGGGATGGCCGCGCGCAGCCAAGGCCCAAGGGCGCGCGAGGTAAAGAATGTGGCGACCCAGGAGCTTGTGGGGCCGCCTGCCGTGGAGCCTCAGGCGGGGAGGACCTCACCTTGCTGCGGTCCTCCTCCTGGTGCTGCAGCAACTCGGGAACCGCGGCCATGGCGACGCGGGACTCGAGCAAGGGCCGCCTGGCTGTGCGAGGAAAGAAGAGGCTGGACCGCCGCCGCCTGGACGCCTCTCAGGGGCGGCCACGGCCCCGCCTCCGCCGGCCTCCCTGCCCGACGGCAGCAGGAGGCCTCCGGACTCCGCCACCATCCCAGCTGCCCCGGGAGCAGGCGAGCAAGGCGCCACGTGCTCCCCCAGAGCAGCCTCCCAGTCCCCGCTGCCGTCCATCTTGGAGCCGGGCAAAGACGCCACGCGGGGCCTACCCTTGCTCCGCTCCACTAGGAGTCCGCCGATCGCAGGGCCGCGTCAGGCACGCGAAGGCACGGACACTCTCCCAGTACCGCGCGTCTAGAGAAAGACTGCGTTTCGGTGCAAGGGGGATTTTATTACTCAGCCCGAGTCCAAGATGGCGGCGAGCGCTGACGTCACCAGCTGTCGTGAGAGCAGAACGGCGCGATTTGGAGGCGCCCGCGTTTCGGAGACGCCCGCCCTTCGGAGACTCCAGCTCTTCTGCTCGGAGGAGGGACTCCCTGCCGCTCGCTGGTCCTCGCGTGGGGCGTGAGCGCCGCGGGGCATTCTGGACCTGCTTTGCCTTAGGCTGTGCCTAACTTGAAACCAAAGCGCGGGACGGGTGAAAGTACGGGACACGAGAGGTTCCTCGCGCCCTAGGAGGTAAGCCAAGTGTGGTGGCTTCCGAGGTACCGACTCTTGCTGCAGGCTGGGCTTTTATTTAAGTCGTCTTTTCCATAATCCAGACTCCTGCCCCAGGGGCCACCGCCGCACTGGCCCTGCCAGGGGTCCGCACTCACGGCGGAGCGGGAGGTGGCTTTCTGCGGGTCACAGTAATGGGACCTCAGCGCCGCCACCGGCTCTGACCTGCAGCGAGCCCCTGGACCCTCCAGCCCGATTTCCACGTCTGTGCAACGGGCTCATTCTAGACCAACACTAGAGGGTGTGACGACCAAATGATAAGTGTCCACACGGAATACTTAGAAGAGAGCCTAGTGCCTAGGAATCAGTCGTTGTCTGTCACCTAGGACTGTGGGCACTCATGGGACTGGCTCCATCTTTGTGTTTTTCTGTGTCTCGCACACGCCTCCCTTCCTGGGCGTCACATTCCTGCAGATTAGACACTGGGGACGCCTTGCCCCAAGCTGTCTACTAATTCGCATTTAATATGTGCTGGTCCTTCAGGTATTGAATACTTATTTTTTTTGGAGGCAGAGTCTCGCTCTGTCGGCTTTCTCAAGAAAGGGCTCTGTCCAAACATGTCGAAAAAGTTCACTGAGTACAATTTTGATGTGCAATATCATTCTGATGCAGCTTTCGCTTTGATGGTTCTTTTCTCTCTTACAGGAATACAAACGTAAAGGCCCTCGACCATTGCAAATAGACTAGAGAAAAGTGAAAACAAATCTGAATGAACATGAAGTTTTTTCAGATCATCTGCAGGCACCTCAGGAGTTCAAAGGGGTTTTCCGTGGAATCAGCTCCCCTTGTGGCTTTCTCTACTTCCTCTTACTCATGTGGCCGGAAGAAAAAAGTGAACCCATATGAAGAAGTGGACCAAGAAAAATACTCTAATTTAGTTCAGTCTGTCTTGTCATCCAGAGGCCTCGCCCACACCCCAGAATCCTTGTTGGAGGAAGATGCTTTACTCTATGGACCTGTGATAAAGCATAAGCCCCCAAAGAAAGATGAGGACACACAGGTGCCACAAAACTGGTTTCCTATCTTCAATCCAGAGAGAAATGATAAATCAAATGCAAGTGATCCTTCAGTTCCTTTGAAAATCCCCTTGCAAAGGAATCTTATACCAAGTGTGACCCGAGTCCTTCAGCAGACCATGACGAAACAACAGGTTTTCTGGTTGGAGAGGTGGAAACAACGGATGATTCTGGAACTGGGAGAAGATGGCTTTAAAGAATATACTTCAAGTAATTATCTCAAATCCTGTTCTGTATGTTTGCTATGTTTTCTACAATAGAGAGCAACAGTGTCTTGTTTTTTTAACTTACTGGCTAGGAACTCCTTTCAATTAGTTATTAACATTAAATAGCACTTCATGTGTATTAACTCACTTGACCCTCATGACAGTCCTGGGAAATATAGATACTATTATCCACATTTTACAGATGAAACTAAAATAGATCAAATAATTTGACTAAATAATACATAAAGTCACTTGTTTTATCAGCTACCAACAATATTAAAATTGCTTGTTTTCTTTGATGATGGAAAAAAGTCAATCACCTGAATTCTAGTTGTTAGCTAGATACTCTATTTAGAATCTAGTAAATACCCAGTGCCCTACTTAGCGTAAACTGACTCGTAAATTTAAAGACCCAGCAGCAGGCCAGAACGCATGACCTGTATTTAGACCTTGGTAAACTGAAATAATCAGAGGTTCTTGATAAGTATCTGAGGATAAATACACTTTAACCTTCAACTTCTAATTTACTCAACTTGGACAAGTGAGGAGAATAGCTTCCTTAATTTATTTTATTTATTTATTTATTTATTTTTTGAGACAGAGTCTCACTCTGCCGCCCAGGCTGAAGTGCAGTGGCTCGATCTTGGCTCGCTGCAACCGCCGCCTCCTGGGTTAAAGCGATTCTCCTGCCTCAGCCTCCTGAGTATCTGGGACTACAGGTGTGTGCCACCACGCCTGGCTAATTTTCTGTATTTTTAGTAGAGACGGGATTTCACTGTGTTAGCCAGGATGGTCTTGATCTCCTGACGTTGTGATCCACCCACCATGGCCTCGCAAAGTGCTGAGATTACTACAGGAGTGAGCCACTGCGCCCGGCCACAAACTCTTTTAAGAATAGAGTACTGACCCTTGCCGTAGGCTGGGCCTCTATAAGTTGTCTTTCCCCTAATACAGACTCTTAAAACTATGTGTGTGGACATGTGTGTAACACATCAAACATGTCATATGTTCTAAAGAAAAATACTAACTACATACAAGTGGTACTGGATATAGCAAAAAATAGTCAAGGCCTTAGCTCCTTATAACATTCCTCCGCTGTGTGGGGTAAGGATTATATACGCAAGCGCTAACTGCCTCCCTGAGCTAGTTTATTAGTAGCAACCACCAGACTATTCTCTGCTTTCCAAGCAAGCAACATAAAAGTCTTTTAATGGCATCTTACAGTTTTTTATTTGTACCACTGAAATTTAGAATTGAGTTTCCTCATGAGAAGTTATTTTCCTTAAACCAGGAATGTCACAACTGAACTTACTGATAAGATATGTGTTATTAAAATGCAGAAACCTGCTGGGACACTTGGGACCCTAGGGCCTGTAGCTCTTGGCATAAAGTAAGGAAGTGCACCAGAGAGGAATTTGTTTGGAATGCGAATGAGCCCCACTAGCCCAGGCAGAGAGAAGACTGCAGGTTTTTTTCATAGAGTCACCTTTGTTGATCTAGATTAGCACCTAGCTGTGTTTCTCAGTCAGTAGCGACCTTAAGAAATGAGCAGAATCACTTTTTTTTTTTTTTCTGGAGACAGGGTCTCACTCTGGCACGCAGGCTGGAGTGCAGTGGTGTGATCACAGCTTTCAGCAGACTTGACCTCCCAAACTCAAGTGACTCTCCCATCTCTGCCTCCTGAGTGGCTGGGATCACAGGGTTGCACCACCATGACTGGCTAATTTATTTATTTATTTTTATTTATTTATTTTTTGAAACCCAGTCTTGCTCTGTCACCCAGGCTGGAGTGCAATGGCACATCTTGGCTCACTGCAACCTCCGCCTCCTGGATTCAAGTGATTCCCTCCTGAGTATCTGGAATTACAGGTGCATGCCACCACGCCCAACTAATTTTTGTGTTTTTAATAGAGGCAGGGTTTCACCATGTTGGCCAGGTTCGTCTCGAACTCCTGACCTCAGGTGATCTGCCCGCCTTGGCCTCTCAAAGTGCTGTGATCACAGGCGTAAGCCTCCACTCCCAGGCAATTTTTTTATTTTTTGTAGAGATGAGGGTCTCCCTGTGTTGCCCAGGCTGGTCTCCGACTCCTATCGTCAAGCAATGCTCCCACCTCAGCCTCCCAAAGTATTGGGATTACAGGTGTGAGCCACTGCACCCAGGCAGAATCACTCTTTTTAAGAAAATGAGTATTAGTATCTGAAATAAATAAGGGGATAATTAGTGTCATGGTGAAAAAAAGAAAAAGCATATCAGAGCTCACTAAATTGATTAATGGGTCTGGAGGATACTAAATCCCAAACCCAAGAAGGTGGCACCCAAGAAGAATTACATTTTAAAAATTAAAAAGATTTTTTATAATGAAAAATATTGGATCAATAAATTAATTTCTATCCAGTCTTCTCAAAGGTGAGAACATAGAAAAGTGTCCAAAGCTGGGATTCTTCCAAATACTTGAGCAGTTTCCCAAGCATCAGTTCACCTTTTGAAGACTGGCAGGAATGAGAGTCTGACTTACTCTGATTTGTATTTTGTGTATAAATACACACAAAGGGCTGGGGTTTAGATTTTAGTTTTTATTTTTTGCTATACTGATTTAATTCTGAAGTATTAGCCACCCTGCCAGTTCCATCATCAGAATACTGGAGATGCTTGAAGGTTTATTTAGTGCACTTCATATACTAGGACATGAAACATTTCACTATTACTTTGAATGAATAAGCGGACCTATGCTACATTCAGTAAATCTATTCTGGAATCATTTTTTATTTTTATAAATTGAATCATGTTGAATGTTCTGAGCCTTAGAGTCTAAAGGATCCTGTAATCTAGGTTTTCATGTTTGTGATCATGCCTATGTGAAGAACATAGCCAGGGGTAAGTTTGCAGCTAGAATTGAATGGTCTATTGGCATGGCATTTGCTAAGTTTTCTTCTTCTGTTTTTAACATGTTTTTCTTCTGCTTCATTAAGCTAGTGTGTAGATGAATGCTATACTTCTTTTTCCTAGGCTTTAATTCCATCAGTCATAAATTTCTTATAGCTCTTTCATGAGTTAATAATTTCAATTGAGCCAAGTCAGTTTGGGGTAGAATAACTTAGTTCCTAAGTTGAATTTTATTTAATTCTCCAAATAATTTTTTCAGAAGCGATTCCATTTTTTGCCAATAATAGAATTGACATTTCCAGCTGGGTGTGGTGGCTCACGCCTGTAATCCCAGTACTTTGGGAGGCTGAGGCAGGCGGATCACTTTCAGTCAAGAGCTCGAAACCAGCCTGGCCAACATGGCAAGACTCCGTCTCTACTAACAATACAAAAAAATTAGCCAGGCATGCTAGCAGGCATCTATAATCCCGGCTGCTCTGGAGGCTGAGGCAGGAGAATCACTTGAACCTGGGAGGCAGAGATTGCGGTGAGCCGAGATCATGCCACTGCACTCCAGCCTGGTAAAAAAAGAACTGACATTTCTGTCTTTGTGAAAAAAAATACTTGAAGGCCATGTGCAGTGGCTCACTCCTGTAATCCCAGCACTTTGGGAGACTGAGGTGGCAGAATTGCTTGAGGCCAGGCATTCAATACCAGCCTAGGCAACACAGAGAGATCCCATCTCAACAAAAAAAAATTTTTTTAATTAGCCAGGCGTGGTGGCACATGCCTATAGAGGAGACTGAGGCAGGAGGATTGCTTAAGGCCAGGTGTTTGAGGTTACAGTGAGCTATGA
Source organism: Cacajao melanocephalus (assembly GCA_963573385.1). NCBI lineage: Eukaryota > Metazoa > Chordata > Mammalia > Primates > Pitheciidae > Cacajao > Cacajao melanocephalus. The sequence goes on along the minus strand of CAUYLG010063890.1, from coordinate 34,714 downwards.
TCGAGCCAGTACATTCCAGCCTGGGTGACAAGTGAGACCCTGTTTCACAAAAAAAAAAAAAAAAAAACTTGACAAATGTAATGTGGTTTAATATTATCTCATTAGATAAGTCACTATCCTCCTTTTCTGTGGGTCTCTCTGCAGGCATGTTCCAAGCATGTGTATTTCCTACTGTTTCTCTGTATGTCTAATTGGTGATTGGTGATGTCCAAGATTGCCTCATTTGCGCTACTGTGTGGTAGATTGGAAAAAACACAGATTCGGCTGCCTGTCCAACCTTTTGCTTTGGGGCAAATTAACAGCACTGCCTAGTGGGACAGGGCCTCATTCATTAAAATGGGGGTAACTATCCTTATCTTGCTGGATTGTTGGGTTTGAAAATTAAATAATGTTTTGAAAGCTCCAAGGCCATTGCTTAGCATAGCAGTGCCCCCTCTTTGCTTCTCTCCTCTTACCAAGAAACAAGTGAATATTGTTTTGCATTTCTTGAATATCTTTGTGTTCCTTTTTTTTTTTTTCCTTTGAGACAGAGTCTCGCTCTGTCGCCAGGCGCCAGGGTGGAGTGCAGTGGTGTGATCTCGGCTCACTGCAACCTCCGCCTCCCGGGTTCAAGCAATTCTCCTGCCTCAGCCTCCCGAGTAGCTGGGCCTACAGGCGCGCGCCACCACGCCCAGCTAATTTTTGTATTTTTAGTAGAGACGGGGTTTCACCATGTTGGCCAGGATGGTCTCAATCTCTTGACCTCGTGATCTACCCGCCTTGGCCTCCCAAAGTGCTGGGGTTACAGGCATGAGCCACCACGCCCGGCTCTTTTTTTTTTTCTTTCTTTCTTTTTTTTTTTTTTTTTTTTTGAGACAGTGTCTTGCTCTGTTGCCCAGGCTGGAGTACAGGGGCACAGTCTTGGCTCACTGCAACCTCCGCTACTGGGTTTAAGCAATTCTCCTGCCTCAGCCTCTGGAGTAGCTGGGATTATAGGTGTGCGCCACTACACCTGGCTATTTTCATACTTTTAGTAGGGACGGGGTTTCACGATGTTGGCCAGGCTGGTCTTGAACTCCTGACTTCAGGTGATCCACCAGCCTTGGCTGCCCAAAGTGCTGCGATTACAGGCGTGAGCCACCACGCCAGGCTGTGTTCCCTTTTTTAAAATGTGTACGAGGAAGGGGCTTAACTATGCAAGCACTTGGAGGCCAAGGAGCACTGAAAATGAGGAGAGGGTTCAAAAATCAAGTTAGATCCTGGGATGTGCTGACAAATCCAGACACTGCAGTTCTTTCAGAGAACCTGGGGACCAAAAAGTAAGGCTTGGACTTCCGAAAATGAACATACGGGAAAAATAATGTGTCCTTTTGGTTAATGAAATGTCCCTTGTATTCACATATTATAAAATGTTAGGAAGAGGGAAAATGTATCCTCTTACAAGCCATAAATCAGAATTTTAATAATCTAAGGCTAATTATAAAAATATTACATGTTAAATATTAAATGTTAGAATTTAAAAAAAGTATATGAGGGAAAAAATTTGGGGACACAGCTGAATTTTTCAGGCTGTTCCAACGCTCAAAAAAAGTATAGGAGAAGAATGTCACATATTTTCCTCTTCCTTCCCCTCCAAATTCCACAATATCCAATTCATTACTTTCCATTTTTGTGTGCCTTATTTTCCATTCCTTGCTTGTCACTAATCCTGTTAGTAAAAGGATTCCTCCACCTATGTTCATAATTAAGTTTTGGTCTAAAAAGAACTGTAAACAGAAGCACAGTTCCCTAGATTTCTAATGATTTTTTTTTTAAATCACAGCCAGTTAACTTATTAAATTGGATACTTAAACACATACTACCATAAACTGGGTGTGGTCCTGTAGCCTCCAGATCTTCAATTCTGACTTTGGCCTAATTCTCCTAGAAATACTTACTTTTAATTCATTTTATTGCCTGATGGTTGTATGAATAATCCCTTTGGTTTTGAAAGTATATTATGTTTCACAAGAGGCTGAAATTTGGTCTTAGGGGTTTCACTTAGAAATAAATAACTATTAAGCATACCTGGACTTGGAAAAAAAGAAAGAATTAATTTTTTTGTTTGTTTGTTTGTTTTCATGAGAACATGGTTTAAAACTAATTAATTTTTTATTCAGAGCGTTTTAGAGTACTTGCTTTTTAGTGTTAGCTTTGTGTTTCCCCCTTCCCTTTCCCCTGATTTTCTTTTCAGACATCTTTTTACAAGGGAAACGGTTCCATGAAGCCTTGGAAAGCATACTTTCACCCCAGGAAACCTTAAAAGAGAGAGATGAAAATCTCCTCAAGTCTGGTTACATCGAAAGTGTACAGCATATTCTGAAAGATGTCAGTGGAGTACGAGCTCTTGAAAGTGCTGTTCAACATGAAACGTTAAACTATATAGGTCTGCTGGACTGTGTGGCAGAGTATCAGTAAGTATGAGATTGTTTCCACACAGTGTGGAGGTGAATTAATACAAGACGGTGACTGTCAAAAGGTGTGCCTGTAGATACTGCAGCCTCCGTCTCTTTAATGTCCAAACCTTTGTGCTAGGTAGAAGAATTGAGAGGGGCAGGGTTGAGAACAGGTACAAGGAGAAGAGCCACATAACCTTTGTCATCCAATATTCCAAAATCAAATTGTTTGTTAGAGAAAGGTATACCTTTGTTTGTTTTGTTTTGAGACCGAGTCTCTCTCTGCAACCTAGGCTCAGTCTCTTTCTGTCACCAAGTGGTGCAATCTTGGCTCACTGTAACCCTCTGCCTCTCAGGTTCAAGCGATTTTTCTGCCTCATCCTCCTGAGTAGCTGGGATTACAGGCATGTGCCACCACACCCGGCTAGTTTTTGTATTTTTAGTAGAGACGGGGTTTCACCATGTTGGGCAGGCTGGTCCCGAACTCCTGACCTCAAGTGATCGGCCCACCTTGGTTTCCCAAAGTGCTGGAATTACAGGCATGAGTCACCACACCCAGCTAAGACTTTTCAATATCCCTAACATGGCCTGTTTGCCAGCCTGTCCTTCCCCTCCCCTAAAGCAAGGTACCTACCATAAGATCCAGTTTCATTCCTGCGTTTTCTTTCCTGTTTTCCTAAAGATAGCACCATGATCTGTTGGTTCTGAAAATCAACTCTCTTCCTGGCTTCCAGGCAATGCTTGACATGGATCAGAGCTCTGAACTTACTACAGCTTCCCATGGTTTTTTGTTTTGCTTTGTTCGAGATGGAGTCTTGCTCTGTCCCCCAGGCTGGAGTGCAGTGGCGTGGTCTCGGCCCACTGCAACCTTCGACTCCCAGGTTCAAATGATTCTCCTGCCTCAGCCTCCCGAGTAGCTGGGACTAACACCCAGCTAATTTTTGTATTTTTAGTACAGATGGGGTTTCACCATGTTGGCCAGGATGGTCTCAATGTCTTAACTTCATGATCCACCCACCTCAACCCCCCAAAGTGCTGTGATTACAGGTGTGAGCCACCTCACCGTGCTCCGTGGTTTTTATATTGTAGCTGTCTTACTGTTTTTCTCAGGTACTTCAGAGTCCAAGTGTTACAGGAAAGGGGTCCTGATCCAGACCCCGAGAGGGTTCTTGGATCTCATGCAAGAAAGAATTTAGGGTGAGACCAGGCATAGTGGCTCACGCCTGGAATCCCAGCACTTTGGGAGGCCAAGGTGGGTGTATCACCTGAGGTCAAGAGTTCAAGGCCAGCCTAGCCAACATGGCAGAACCTTGTCTCTACTAAAAATACAAAAATTAGCTAGGTGCTGTGGTGTGCGCATGTAGTCCCAGCTACTTGGGAGGCTGAAGCAGGGGAATCACTTTAACCCAGGAGGCAGAAGTTGCGGTGAACCGAGATGGCGCTACTGCACTCCAGCCTGGGCAACAGAGCAAGACTGTCTCAAAAAAAAGAGAAAGAAAGAAAGAAAGCATTCAGGATGAGTCTACAGTGTAAAGTAAAAGCAGGTTTATTAAGAAAGTGAAGTAGTCTGGGCACGGTGGCTCACACCTGTAATCCCAGCACTTTGGGGGGCCAAAGTGGGAGAATCATGAGGTCAGGAGTTCAAGACCAGCTTGACCAAAATGGTGAAACCCTGTCTCTACTAAAAATACAAAAAATTAGCCATGAGTGGTGGCAAACGCCTGTAATCCCAGCTACTTAGGCTGAGGCAGGAGAATTGCTTGAACCCGGGAGGTGGGAGTTGCAGTGAGCCATTAATGTGCCACTCAACTCCAGCCTGGGTGGCTGTGCAATACTCTGTATAAAAAAAAAAAAAAAAAAAAAAAAAGAAAGTACAGTAGTGAAAGTGTAACTACTCCACAGACAGAGCAGAGCGTTCCTGAAAGTAAGCAGAGAAACACGTCTACCCTAGGTACAATGCTTATATACATAAGATAAGAAAAAGATCATGGGGAGATGTGCTGTGCTAGAAGGGTTTGTGATACAGGATTAATTTTTTAATTACTATATTTGGCAAGAATTGATGTTATCTTTAAAGCAAAATTAGGAATACCTTGGTTTCCCAGATATCAGGGTATCTGGACATTCCCAAGTCTGGGTCTGTTTAGTAAACATTATTAATTTGTTCCCTCAACTATAGCATCTAGAGGCTAGGAATGCCTAACTTTTTGGGAATGCAGCCCAGCAAGTTCCAGCTTCATTTTCCTAGCCCTCACTCAAGATGGAGTTGCTCTAGTTCCAACGCCTCTGACACAAGGGCGGCTACAACCAGCAGGTACCCCTAATCCAGATAAGGCAAGGGAGCACTAAGAATAAGATAGGGAGAAAAATCTGTTCATGTAAACCTTGGAGCGCTAGTTAAAATTTAAGTTTAAAAGCTTGTCCAGGCCCAGTGCGGTGGCTCACACCTGTAATCCCATCACTTTGGGAGGCTGAGGCAGGTGGATCATGAGGTCAAGAGATCGAGACCATCCTGGCCAAAACATGCTAAAACGCCATCTCTACTAAAAATACAAAAATTAGCCAGGCATGGTAGTGCTCTCCTGTAGTACCAGCTACTCAGGAGACTGAGGTGGGAGAATTGCTCGAACCTGGGAGGCCGAGGTTTCAGTGAGCCAAGATTGCGCCACTGCACTCCAGCCTGGTAGACAGAGTGAGACTCTGTACAGCCCAACACAAATTCATAAACTTCCTTAAAACAGTATGAGATTTTTTTTGGTAATTATTTATTTTTAGCTCATCAGCTCTTAGTGTATTTCATGTGTGGCCCAAGATAATTCTTCCATTATGGGCTGGGAAGCCAAAAGAGTGGACACCCCTAATAGTCTGGAAACTGTTTAGACCACCTAATGGTTTTATACCACAACTGCCTCATCTCTGAGAAGAGCCCTGTGTAACAAGAGATTTAATAGACTATTTTTGGCTGCCTTTTAGGTTATTCAAGGAAGCCATATAGTTACTTCCACCCAAGGCCTTATAAGAAGTTCCTGACACCCACTGCTTCTCACAGAGATGAGAAAGTATATCCATAGCACTGTTCTTTGTTTTTTGCTCTTTGAATCAGAGCACCAACATTGGTAATATGAATATTTTTGAAACTAAGGTTTTTTGTTTTTTGGTTTTTTTTGAGACAGAGTCTCTCTCTGTCACCCAGAGTTTGGTGGGTACAGTCTCAGTTCACTGCAACTTCCACCTCCTGGGTTCACGCGATTCTCATTCCTCAGCCTCCCCAAGTGGCTGGGACTGCAGGCACCCGCCACCACACCTGGCTAATTTTTTGTATTTTTAGTAGAGATGGGGTTTCGCCATGTTAGCCAGGCTAGTCTCAAACTCCTGACCTCAAGTGATCCGCCCAAAATGCTGGGATTACAAACATGAGCTACCACACCGGGCCTAGAATTTTTTTTTCTTTTTTAAAGACAGGGTTTTGCTCAGCTGCCCTGAGCAAAAGGAGCTGGAGTACAGCTCATTGCAGTGTCCACCTCCCAGGCCCAAACGATCCTCCCACCTCAGCCTCCTGAGTTGCTGGGACCACAGATGCAAATAAGCACGCCCAGCTAATTTTTTTGTATGTTTTGTAGAGGGGGGTTTTGCCATGTTGCTCAGGCTGATCTGGAATTCCTGAAGTCAAGCTGCCTGTCTCCATTTCCCAAAGTGCTGGGATTATAGGTGTGAGGCACCGCTTTTGAGACAAAGTCTCACTCAGTCACCCAAGCTGTAGTTGAGCGATGCAGTCAGGGCTCACTGCAGCCTCTAACTCCCTGGGCTCAGGCTATCCTTCCACCTCAGCTTCACCATACCCAGCTAATTTTTCTACTTTTTTGTAGAGGCGGGGTCTCACCATGTTGCCCAGGCTGGACTTCAACTCCTGGGCTCAATTGATCCATTGCCTCAGCCTCCCAATGTGTTGTGATTACAAACATGAGCCACCATGCCCAGCCAATTTTTTTTTTTGTTTGAGACAGAGATTTTGCTGTTGTTGCCCAGGCTGGAGTGCAATGGCAAGATCTTGGCTCACTACAGCTTTCGCCTTCCAGATTAGGTGATTCTCCTGCCTCAGCCTTCCAAGTAGCTGGGATAACAGGTGCCTGCTACCACCATACCCAGCTAATTTTTGTATTTTTCATAGAGACGGGGTTTCACCCTGTTGGCCAGGCTGGTCTCGAACTCCTAACCTCAGATGATCTGCCCACCTTGGCCTCCCAAAGTGCTGGGATTACAGGTGTGAGCCACTGCACCTGCCCCGCTGAATTTTTAATGGGTAATGTAAACACTCTGTTAATTCAGGCAATTAGGAGTGACGTCCCACACTGTATTGAGCCTGTTTAAAAAGTTCCTGTGTTCCTGAGATATTTTATGACCGTATGTACAATCATTTGTTCCCACACTTATTTTTAAACGAAGATACTATACCCTGCTTTTTTCCACTTAAAAAAATTATTTAAAAAAAATCTTAGAGATCTTTCCTTATTAGTTTATGTAGATCTGTAACATTCTTTTCTCATGTAATAATTTTCCACCACCCAGAATTAGTAGTTAATAACACTGTTGCATTTGCTTCCAACTTTTTTTTTTCCTTGTTCCTATGATTATTCTGAGATCTTTTTTTAAAGAAATATAATGTTACAGATTAAGCCCAAATTCTATGGAACCACCTGTGGCCAAAGGTGATCACCATTTTAACTTTGATACTGTGTCCTTCTAGTCTACTCCTATGCTCTTTTTTGTTTCTTTTCTTTTTTTTAATGACTAATGGTCCATGACACAGCATCAGGAGAACCGGAGAACATGTGCCCTTTATACTATCAGCACACACATAATACTATGTATAATACTCATGCACGGGTATTTCACACAGAACTGTGAGAGTCACAATATACAGACATCTCTAGATACACAGTATCACAAAGCTAGTAAGATAATAGGATCAGGAGCCAGCTGCTTGAGTTTGGATTCTGGCTTTTCATCTTGACTTTAGATTAGTTACTTAGTCTATCTCAACATACTCATCTTTAAGATAAGACAAATGGTAGTACCTGCCTCATGGGGTTGTTATAAAGATAAAATGAGATATTCCCTGAACAGTGCTTAATGCATACTACGTATTGTTTTTATCTACTTTTTTTTTTTTTAATTTTTTGTAGAAACAAGTCTTGCTGTGTTGCCTAGACTAGTCTGGAACTGGGAAGGAAGTGATCCTCCCACCTCAGCCTCCCAAAGTGCTGGAATTACAGGCATAAGCCACCTTGCCCAATCTACTACTCTGTGTGTGTGTGTGTGTGTGTGTGTGTGTGTGTGTGTATGTGTGTGACAGAGTCACACACTGTCACTCAGGCTGGAGGGCAGTGGTGCAATATGGGCTCACTGTAACCTCGACCTTCCGGGTTCCAGCGATTCTCCTGCCTCTGCCTCCTGAGTAGCTGGGATTACAGGCACCCACCACCATGCCCAGCTTTTATATATATATATATATATATATATGTATATATATATATATATGTATATATATATATACATATATATATGTGTATATATATATATACACACACACACATATTTGTATTTTTAGTAGAGACAGGGTTTCGCCATGTTGACCAGGCTGGTTTCAAACTCCTGACCTCAGGTGGATCCGCCCATCTTGGCCTCCCAAAGTGCTGGGATTACAGACTTGAGCCACCACACCCAACCCTACTTCTCTCTTAACTCATTTTCGATATTCTTTTGTATGAATGAGCCATATTCATTTCCCTATTGGGAACATTCGGGTTATTTCTAGCTTTCCACAATTACAAACAGTGCTGTGGCAAATGTGCCTCCTTGTATACTACAGAGCTGTTCAAGGGAGATGCACAGATTCATTTGTTTTTGTTTTTGTTTTTGTTTTTTCTTGAGATGGAGTTTCACTCTTCTTGCCCAGGCTGGAGTGAAATGGTGTGGCTCACTGCAACCTCCGCCTCCTGGGTTCAATTGATTCTCCTTCCTTGGACTCCCAAGTACCTGGGACTACAGGCATGCGCCACCACACCCGGCTAATTTTGTATTTTTAGTAAAGATGGGGTTTCACCATGTTGGCCAGGGTGTTCTCGAACTCCTGACCTCAGATGATCCACCCACCTTGACCTCCCAAAGTGCTGGGATTACAGGCGTGAGCCACCAGGCCTGGCTTGTGTGTTTTAGATGTGTGATATATGCAGTTACAGTACATTTAGTTGGTCTGAAGTAGACCTAGGTATGAGTACTTCTTAAATCTCCCAGGCACTTGTCACTTGCACCGAGGAGATTAAGCCATTGCTGTCCTGTACTTTCTTTAGGAAAGTTGCTGGGTCAAGGGTATGCATTTTAAATTACCAAGGATATGAGTGAATAAATTTAACAATACAGCGTTAGTAATTTTGATAACATTGTATTTTTAATCTACATTTCACATAAGTGAAGCTGAGCATCTTTTAAGAGCTATTTATGAACTGTTAATGCACTTTTAATTTGGGTTTATACTACTACAATTTATAAAAATGTTTTTGACTGACAATAATTGTATATATTTATGGGTTACAATTTGGTATTTTGATATATGTATACCTAATGGAAAGATTAAGCTAATTATCACTCCATCTATTTATCATTTTTTGATGGTGAGAACCTTTACAATCTCTTCTAGCAACTTCTAAATATATATTATTATTAACTATGGTCACTGTGCTGTGCAACAAATCACGAAAATTCATTTTTCCGACTAACTGAAACCTTGTACCTTTTGATCAGCATCTCCCCTTTCCTCTTCCCCAGTCCCCATCTCTATTCTCTTGTAATCACCATTCTACTCTCCCTACTTCCGAGTTCAACTTTTTTAGATTTCACATATAAGTGAAATCACACAGTATTTGTCTTTTTGTGCCTGGCTTATTTAACTCAGCAAAATGTCCACCATGTTCACCCATGTCACAGATGACAGAATTTCCATCTTTTTAAAGGCTATGTAGTATTCTGTTGTGTGTATGTGTGTATATATATATATGTATCTCCACATTTTCTTTATCCATTTATCCCTAGATGGACACTTAGGTTGTTTCCACATCGTGGCTGTTGTGAATAATGCTGCAGTGAACTTGGGATTGCAGATGTCTCTTCCACATACTGATTTTAATTCCTTTGGCTATATACCCAAAAGTAGGATTGCTGGATCATATGGTAGTTCTGGTTTTAGTTTTTAGATGTTTTAGTTTTCTGAGGAACCTCCATGATGTTTTCTCAAATGGCTAAGCTAATTTACGTTCCCGCCAACAGTGTACCAGGGTTCTCTTTTTCTGCATATCCTCACCAACACTTTTGTCTTTTTGATAATAGCCATTCTAACAGGCATGAGGTAATAGCTCAGTGTGATTTTGATTTCCCTTTCGCTAATAATTAGCGATGTTGAGCATTTTTTCATCTCTCTGTTGGCCATTCATGTGTTCTTTTAAGAAATACTCGTTTAGCTCCATTGCCCAGTTTTTAATCAAGTTACTTGTTTTCTTACTATTTAGTTGTTTGAGTTCCTTACATATTTTGGATATTATCCCCTTATCAGATGTATGATTTGCAAATATTTTCTCTCATCCTGTTGGTTGTGGCTTCATTGTGTTAATTGTTTCCTTTGTTATGCAGAAGCTTTTTGATGCATTTGTATGTTTTTGCTTTTGTTACCTATGCCTTCAGGCTTCTATCTGAGAAATCATGGCTCCAGTCAGTGTCGTGGAGCTTTTCTCATGTTTTTTTCTAGTAGTTTTACAGTTTCAGGTCTACGTTTAAATCTTTAAGTTGATTTTTGTGTATGGTATGAGATTGAGTACGATTTCATTCTTATGCAAGTCGACATCCAGTTTTCCTAACACAGTTTTCGAGACATTCTCCATTGTTTGTTCTTGGCACCTTTATTGAAAATTAATTGACTGTAAATTCATGGATTTGTTTCTGGGCTATCTGTCGTGTTCCACTGGTTTAATGGGTCTCTTTTTATGCCATTATCGTGCTGTTTGACTACAACAGCTTTACCATATACAGCCATGTTCCACATAACAATGTCTCAGTCAACGACAGACTGCACGCACAACAGTGGTCCCCTAGGATTATAATGGAGCTGAAAACCTCGTATCACCTAGTGACGTAATGTTATAGTTCAACATACTACGCGTGTTTGTGGTTGTGCTGGTATAAACAAACCTACTATTCTACCATTCACATAAAAACAGCACATACCATTATGTACAGTACAGTATATAGTTGATAATGATAATAAACAACTATTAATATCTTGTGTATTTACTATGATCCTAACCCTGTGTAGGCCTAGGCCAATGTATGTGTGTCTTAGTTTTTAACAAAAGTTTTAAAAGCAACCAATCATTTTAATAATAGAAAAAGCATGTAGAATAAAGATATAAAGAAAGAGGCGGAGCATGGTGGCTCACACCTGTAACCCCAGCACTTTGGGAAACTGAGACAGGTGGATCACTTGAGGTCAGGAGTTCGAGACCAGCCTAAGCAACATTGTGAAACCCCGTCTCTGCTAAAAATGCAAAAAATTAGCCGGGCATGGTGCACATACCTGTAATCCCAGCTACTCAGGAGGCTGAGGTGGGAAGACAGCTTGAACCCGGGAGGTGGGGGTTGCAGTGAACCAAGGTTGCCCCACTGCACTCCAGCCTGGGTGACACAGTGAGACTTTGTCTCAAAAAAAAAAAAAAGGAAAATATTTCTGTATAGTTGTATGATGTGTTTGTTTTAAGATAAGTATTATTATAAGAGTCAATAAATTAAAGAAGTGGCTGGGCACAGTGGCTTACGCCTGTAATCCCAGCACTTTGGGAGGCCAAGGTGGGGAGAGCACCTGAGATCAGGGGTTTGAAACTAACCTGGCCAACATAGCAAAACCCCATCTCTGCTAAAAATACAGAATTAGCCGAGTGTGGTGGCACATGCCTGTAATCTCAGCTATTTGGGAGGCCGAGGCAGGAGAATCACTTGAACCTGGGAGGTGGAGGTTGCAGTGAGCCGAAATCATGCCATTGTACTCCAGCCTGGGCAACAAGAATGAAATTCCATCCCAAAATTAATTAATTAAAGAAGTTTACAAAGTACAAAAGTTACAGTAAGCTAAAGTTAATTTATTATTGAAGAAAGAAAAACATGTTTTATAAATGTAGTGTAGCCTAAGTGTGCAGTGTTTATACAGTCTGCCGTAGTCTGTGGTCATGTCCCAGGGCTTCACATTCACTCACCTCTCACTCACTCACCCAGAGCAACTTCCAGTCCTGCAAGCTGCATTCATAGTAGGTGTCCTGTATAAGTGTACCATTTTTTACCTTTTATACCATATTTTTACCATACCTTTTCTATGTTTAGATGTGTGTAGATATACTAACGCTTACCATTGTGTTACAGTTGCCTGCAGTATTCAGTACGGTAACATACTGTACAGGTTTGAGCCTAGGAGCAAAGGTCTGGGTGTGTAGTACTATCCTCCCTAGGTTTGTGTAATACACTCTATGTTTGCACAATGACAAAAATCGCCTAACCATGCATTTCTCAGGACATATCCTCGTCATTAAGCTACGCATAACTGTACTTTGAAATCAAGGAATGTCATGCCTCCAGCTTTGTTCTTTTTACTGAAGATTCCTTTGGCTATTCTGAGTCTTTTGTGGTTCCATGTGAATTTTAGGATCTTTTTTCTATTGCTGTGAAAAATGATGATGAAATTTTTTTTTTTTTTTGAGACAGGGTCTGGCTTTGTTACCCAGGCTGTTGTGCAGTGGTGCAATCTCAACGCACTGCAAACTCCACCTCCCGGGCTCAAGTCATCTTCCTACCTCAGCCTCCCAAGTAGCTGGGACAACAGGCTCCAGCCACAACACCTGGCTGATTTTTTGGTATTGTTTGTAGAGACAGGATTTTACCATGTTGCCCAGGCTGGTCTTGGACTCCTGAGCTCAAGCAATCTGCCTGCCTCAGCCTCCCAAAGTATTGGGGATTACAGGTGTGAGCCACCATATCCTGCCTGCCATTGGAATTTTGATAGAGATTGCATTGACTCTATAGATTGCTTTGGGTAGTATGGACGTTTTAGTAATATTAATTATTCCAGTCCATAACAGGATATCTTACCATTTATTTGTATCATTTTCAGTTTCTTTCATCAATATTTCACAGTTTACAGAATGCTATTAATGTTTTTTTTTTTTTAATGTTCTACAGTTACAGTGCATTATTGCAAACAGTGGTCTGTGGCAGAAATATAGCACTATAGCTCATGTCTGTAATCCCAGCAGTTTGGGAGGCCAAGTAAATGGCAATATATGTTCCCAAACTGTGAGTGGATCACTTGAGGTCAGGAGTTCGAGAGCAGCCTGACCAACATGGTGAAAGCCTGTCTCTACTAAAAATACAAAAATTAGCTGACAGAAGTGGCACACACATGTCATCCCAGCTACTCAGGAGGCTGAGGCAGAAGAATCACTTGAACCCAAGAGGCGGAGGTTCAGTGAACCAAGATTGTGCCACTGCACTCCAGCCTGGGTGACAGAGTAAGACTCCCATCTGAAAAAAAAAAAGAAAAAAAAGAACCAGGAATGGTAGCCTCCTAAAGTTACCGGGGCCCTTTCCTCAATTACAGAGATTGTCAAACTTGGCAATATTACAAAACAATTATAAAGACAATAAAATTATCTACTGCACTGTCCAGTAGAGTAGCCACTAACCACCTGTATCTATCAAGCATTTAAATCTGATCAGGCCAAACTAAGGTGTGCTATAACAATATATAAACTAAATTTCAGTGACTTGGTACAAAAAAAGAATGTAAAATATTCCATTAATAATTTATATTGATTACATGTTGAAATGATATTTTGGATATGTTAGGGTTAAGTAAAATATTAAAATTTCACCTGTGTCCGGGTGCAGTGGCTCATGCCTGTAATCCCAGCACTTTGGGAGGCTGAGGCGGGTAGATCATGAGGTCAGGAGTACGTGACCAGCCTGACCAACATGATGAAACCTGGTCTCTACTAAAAATACAAAATTAGCCAGGTGTGGTGCCATGCACCTATAATCCCAGCTACTCAGGAGGCTGAGGCAAGAGGATCGCTTAAATCCAGGAGGCAGAGGTTGCGGTGAGCTGAGAGCATGCCATTGTGCTCCAGCCTGGGCAACAGAGTGAGACTCCATCTCCAAAAAAAAAAAAAAAAAAAAGAAAGAAAAATTTCACCTGTATTTTTTTCTCTCTTTTGTGATGTAGCTACTAGAAAATTTAAAATGACACATGCCTCGCATTTTCTTTCTTTTAGCCAGTGCTGCTCTAGACTGATTTAAATGAGTTGTAACTGTCTAGAGCTATAGTAACATGTAAGTAATGTACATACTATGTACAAAATCTCCCTGTAAACTGCTGATTTTGAAACTGAAGTCATGAAAGACAGATTGAACTGGTAGAGTCCTTTGAGAGTCACCAGTTATTAGTCCACTCCCTGTGCTCCTTTTGATATTTGCATTTGGCAAGTATAAACCCCACCAGGTTAGGGGAAGTGGAGAGGAATCCACTGGTTAATTGATGCAAAAGAAAAAAAAAGTGGTGGGGTACGCTTGTAGTCCCAGCTACTCAGGAGGCTGAGGTGGGAGGATCACTTCAGTCTAGCAGTATGAGTCTAGCCTGGGCAACATATGAAACCCCATCTCTTAAAAAAAAAAAAAAGTAAAAAAAAGTGGCGAATAGGAGCAATAGTCATTGGGTGACAAGTAGCAAACTATACACAAGAGGAGGGTTAACCTAGTGGAGAGTTTCAGTTTGATCTATTACTTACAAAGTATTCCTTTGGTTTCTCTTTAGGGGCAAGCTGTGTGTGATTGATTGGAAGACATCAGAGAAACCAAAGCCTTTACTTCGAAATACATTTGACAACCCACTGCAAGTTGTGGCATACATGGGTGCCATGAACCATGACATCAACTACAGCTTTCAGGTCAAGACAGTGAGCCTCTACTTAAAGCTTTGCTCAGTGCTTACTTGTCAACTGTAACTCCAGCTAGGTGCAGTGGCTCATCCCTGTAATCCCAGCACTTTGGGAGGCTGAGGCGGGTAGATCACTTGAGGTCAGGAGATCGAGACCAGCCTGGCCAACATGGCGAAACCTGTCTCTACTAAAAATACAAAAATTAGCCAGGCATGTTGGCACATGCCTGTAGTTCCAGCTACTCGGGAGGCTTAAACAGGAGAATCTCTTGAACCCAGGAGGCAGAGGTTGCAGTGAGCCAAGGTCTCACTACTGCACTCTAGCCTGAGCAACAGAGCAAGACTCTGTCTCTAAATAAATAAATAAATAGCACTTTTTGGCCGGGTGTGGTGACTCATGCCTGTAATCCCAGCACTTTGAAAGAGGCTGAGGTGAGAGGCCGAGGTGGGCAGATTGCTTGAGCCCAGGAGTTCAAGACCAGCTTGGGAAACGTGGCAAAACCCCATCACTATGAAAAATGCGAAAAATCAGCCAGTAGTGGTGGTGCCCACCTTAGTTACTCAGGAGGCTGAGGTGGGAGGATCACCTGAGCTCGGGAAGTTGAGGCTGTGGTGAGCCGAGATTGTACCATTGCACTCCAGCCTGAACAATGGGAGTGGGACCCTGTCTCAAAAAAGGAAAAAAAAAGGCACTTTTCCACCCGTCAGTGTTTTATCTGTCATCTTTGTGTTCTTGGGTCCTGGTGCAGTCTTTGATCAACCCACCTTTGAAATTGAGTTAGGAGATAGCTTGTAGATTTTTGTCTGCTGAGTTTGCCCTGGAGCAAGAAGGAAATGGACCTAAACTCTGGACCTACTGTAGTGAAATGAGAATTGCCCTGTGTTTCCTCCTAGGTTCAGTGTGGTCTGATTGTGGTGGCCTACAAAGATGGATCTCCTGCCCACCCACATTTCATGGATGAGGAGCTCTGTTCCCAGTACTGGGCCAAGTGGCTTCTTCGACTAGAAGAATATACAGAAAAGAAAAAGAACCAGAATATTCAGAAACCAGAATAGGGAACAGGATGCTATTTGGGAACATTCCGCACCTTCTTACAGTTTGGGAACATATATTGCCGTTTACTGCAGTGTAAAAATGAGGTGCCACTAGGTCTGAGTGCTACACGAACACAATAGAAGTATTAATTTGTTGAAACGTGTTGCTACCAACAAGACTGAAAAGCCCGAAGAGCCTAGATGTAAAGAGCTAGACTTCGGCTCATGAAATCCCAGCTGTGCTACCCTTATTTACCTGAAAGGAGGGCACGCAGGACGGACAGTCACACTGGTGACTCAGACTCCCTGGAGAGACCTTTTCGTGTCCCAGGCAGAATGCCCAGTCTTTGAGCTGAGATTAGAAGGCAGTGAGGCTGAGGGTGCCCAGCATTTCCCCAGGGTTCACCAGCGGGGAAGGGGCCACACGCCCCCAGGTACCTGCAGGGAGGACACATCAGCCAACTACCGCTGCCAACACCAGTGCCTAAGACTTGTTTCATGCAGTGGGGTTTTCTGTATATTTCAGTTGGGAAAAGCGTATATTTAACCTTTTAAAAGAAATAAATAGGTGATTATTTAGCCTCAAGTAAAGTTGCTGTCTCTAAAACCAGTATATTCACCATGTCACTGGCAATAGGCCTTGGCATAACACCAAATAACCCCCAGAAGTAGCCAGAGCCCAGTTTGAACATCACAATTGTAAGTGTTTCAGTGCTATTTCTGGCATAAGTCAATGGATCATGTAGGTAGAGTCGGTTATTGTTTGTGGAGTTTTTCAGCTATAGGGGAACTATAAAATCCATTTGTTTCTATTTGATAGGTAATAAAAATTATCAGTTGTCACTGGGTTTGGGAAATTTAAATGCCCATTTCAACCCTGGGGAAGGGTTGTCTTACAGAGTGAGTCCTTTAGCATTTAAGTTATAGTTGCTGCCTTAAAACAGTAGGCTGTTACAATGACTTCTTTGGGTAGCCATTTTCATAAGAAATAAAATACAAGATATGAGTAAGAAGCTTTTGTTTTGTTTCATTTTGTGTTTTTATAGAGTAATTTTATGAACCTGGAAATTGTTTGCACTTTGGTTATAATTCAAAATTTTACCACTAGCCCAATAGCTTTTGGTGAGAGTTCTGTGTAAATCCATAAAAGAAAGTGTCCTCATTAAACTCTCTGCCATGGTCACCTGGCAAGGAAAGCAAGATTCAGGTAGGAGAGAGGAGGATCGAGGGAGACCTTTGTATTATCTCTATACACTTCTGCATTTGTGTGGGTTTCCCTCAAGTTGCAGATACATATTTCTGTAGCCTGTAATTTCCAGTCAAAAATGAAGTGAGGCAATTAAAGTTGTACTAGCAGTTTGCCACTGTGCTCTAATAAACTTCAACCTAGAATTTAGAAGACTAGACCTAGCAAAATTTCTTTTTTTATTTTTATTTACTGAGACAGAGTCTGGCTCTGTCAGCCAGGCCGGAGCGCAGTGGTGTGATCTTGACTCACTGCAGCCTCCGCCTCCCAGGCTCAGGTGATTCTCCTGCCTCAGCCTCCTGAATAGCTGCGCCACCATGCCCTGCTAATTTTTACATTTTTAGTAGAGACAGGGTTTCACCATGTTGACCAGGCTAGTCTCAACCTCAGGTGATCCACCCACCTCAGCTTCCGAAAGTGCTGGGATTACAGGCATGAACCACTACGGCCAGCCACAAAATTTCATTTTAATACAAGTGTTCTGTTGTGTAAATATAAATTTGCCTCAGACCTGTCACTTTGTACCAGGAGTCTCCCAAGATAATGGTGGCCTGAAAAGTTCCATGAGGGAGCCCCTCAGAAGAGTGTGACCAGGAAGATGGGGTTGAAGGTTATAATGGATCTCCTGCCCACCTGTAGTCCCATCTACTTGGGGAACTGAGAGGGAAAATTGCTTGAACCTACAAGGCAGAGGTTGCAGTGAGCAGAGGCCACGCCACCGCACTCCAGCCTGGGCAACAGACTCTGTCTCAAAAAGAATTAACATGGTCTCTCGCCAGGCGTCCTCATGGAAGTGACATCGTCTTTAAACCCTGCGTGGCAATCCCTGACACGCTGCCGTGATGACCAGGGAAGGCAGGGCGACCTGGAAGTCCAACTACTTCCTTAAGATCATCCAACTATTGGATGATTATCCGAAATGCTTCACTGTGGGAGCAGACAATGTGGGCTCCAAGCAGATGCAGCAGATCCACATGTCCCTCCACGGGAAGGCCGGAGTGCCTATGGGCAAGAACGCCATGATGCGCAAGGCCATCCAAGGGCACCTGGAAAACAACCCGGCTCTGGAGAAACTGCTGCCTCATATCCGGGGGAATGTGGGCTTTGTGTTCACCAAGGAGGACCTCACCGAGGTCAGGGACCTGCTGCTGGCCAATGAGGTCCCAGCTGCTGCCCGTGCTGGTGCCATTGCCCCATGAGAAGTCACCATGCCAGCCCAGAACACCGGTCTGGGGCCCGAGAAGACCTCCTTTTTCCAGGCTTTAGGTATCACCACCAAAATCTCCAGGGGCACCATTGAAATCCTGAGTGATGTGCAGCTGATCAAGACTGGAGACAAAGTGGGAGCCAGCGAAGCCACGCTGCTGAACACACTCAACATCTCCCCCTTCTCCTTTGGGCTGGTCATCCAGCAGGTGTTTGACAATGGCAGCATCTACAACCCTGAAGTGCTTGACATCACAGAGGAAACCACTCTCGCTTCCTGGAGGACGTCCACAATGTTGCCAGCGTCTGTCTGCAGATTGGCTACCCAACTGTTGCATCAGTACCCCATTCTATCATCAACGGGTAACGAGTCCTGGCCTTGTCTGTGGAGACTGATTACACCTTCCCACTTGCTGAAAAGGTCAAGGCCTTCTTGGCTGATCCGTCTGCCTTTGCGGCAGCTGCCCCTGTGGCTGCTGCTCCTGCTGCTGCTGCAGCCCCAGCTAAGGCTGAAGCCAAGGAAGAGTTGGAGGAGTCGGATGAGGATATGGGATTTGGTCTCTGACTAATCACCAGAAAGCAATCAACTTAGCTAGCTTTATTTGCAAAACGAGGAAATCAATTTTCTTTAAAAAGTCAAAAAAAAAAAAAGAATTAACATGTATGTTAGGAATTATTGGTTGCCATCTCTTTACTAAGTGATATACAGTATATGAAACTCCAGTAAAATGAAACAGGATTCAAAATAAGGAGAGACTCTCAAGGATAATTTTATTTTTTTTAAAGAAGGTGTATATTGCTTTTCTGAGGAGGCTTTCTCAGAAGTACAGAACTTTGTCTTCCAATGTTAAGTTTTGAGAAAATCCGTTGGCTTCAAAGATAACTGCATTTCCTTTTCCTCCACCGTTCTACCCATTCTTACCAGTGCAGTCAGCAACTGACAGAAGTGCCATGCTGACACAAAAGCCAACTTTTTTTTAAATATATATAAAAATATATATATGGCTTTTTCCCCCTTTAGACCTGGCCTCTTCCTCTGAGCCTCATAATCTGAGAACATTAACCTGTATAAACCTATTATAATTCCAGGAAGACTTGTCAACGGATCTACGGTTTCATATGTGTTGACCTTGGTAAATTAAGAAGGGGGTTGGTCATAAGTCAGTGTGTTTCTAGGTAACCAATTTGCCTACTGGCTTTAAAAGGAATCAGAGAAGAGTAATTTGTTTTATCATTGGGGCTTTCCACCTGAGCAATTAAATATTTGATTAGAACCTACCCTGTGTTCCCTCCCACCCCTCAACAAAAAAGTGAAGAGAATCATTGGAGAAAAAAAATTTTAAGAAACAACATAGAGAATAGTTGAAACGTCTATGTTTAAAGAAGCAATAAGTTGTTTGGAGCTGTGTTAAATCACTCAATGCTAAGTAAAAGGTAGAACTGACTTTTCCTTCCTTCCCCACTCCCTTCCAGCAGCAGGGACCTAAAAGTTAAGCAGCGATGTGCTTCTGCTGGAAGTCTAACCTACTGATCCACTTCAGTTATTTATACTATCGGAGGGAACTAAAGAGAGAATCTCTGGGGAGAGACCCCTGAATGAGCAAAAGGCTTGTATGCTGCCATGACAATAATAATTGTTAGGTTGAGTAATGCATTTGTGAGGATCCAATCATACAAAGATGGCCAGGCACGGTGGCTCATGCCTGTAATCCCAGAACTTTGGGAGGCTGAGGCGGGTGGATCATTTGATCTCAAGAGTTTGAGATCAGCCTGGGCAACATGGCAAAACCCCATCTCTACCAAAAATACAAAAAATTAGCCAGGTTTGGTGGCACACACCTGTGGTCCCAGCTACTCGGGAGGCTGAGGGAGGATCACTTGAGCCCAGGAGGTGGAGGTTGTAGTGAGCCAAGATTGCACCACTGCACTCCAGCCTCGGCAACAGAATGAGACCCTGTCTCAAATAAATAGATATTTTGGGTTCAGATTTGAGGGTTTTTTTTTTCTGTTTTCCTTAAGAAATAGATATAAAATAAGTAGATTGTTATAGGTCAGGCACAATGGTTCACACCTTGAACTCAGTGCTTTGGGAAGCCAAGGTTAGAGGATCGCTTGAGGCCAGGAGCTGGAGACCAGCCTGGACAACATAGCAAGACTCCCATCTCTAAAAATTAAAAAGTCACTGGGCATGGGGGTGCATGCTGATAGGCCTAGCTACTTGGGAGGCTGAGGTAAGAGGATCGCTTGAGCCCGGGTGTCCAAGGCTGCAGAGAGCTGTGATCACACCACTGTATTCCAGCCTGAGTAAGACCTTGTCTCTAAAACAAAACAAAACAAAAAATAGAGCAGGCCAGGCACAGTGGCTCACCCCTGTAATCCCAGCACTTTGGGAGGCCAAGGCAGGTGGATCTTCTGAGATTAGGAGTTCAAGACCAGCCTGGCCAGCATGATGAAACCCTGTCTCTATTAAAAATATAAATATTAGCCGGGCATGGTGGCAGGCACCTGTAATCCTAGCCATTAGGGAGGCTAAGCACAAGAATCGCTTGAACCTGGGAGGCAGAGGTTGCAGTGAGCCAAGATTGCGCCACTGCATTCCGGCCTGGGTGACAGCAAGACTCTGTCTCAAAAAGAAAAAAAGAGTATACAGATAAAAGCTGTTGCCTTATTTCCCTAATCCCATTTCCCTCTGCCCTGAGACAAACGCTGTCATAAATTTCATGCGTTTTTTTTGTTTTGTTTTGTTCTTTTTTTCCTGTGTTTGTTTATATATATATAGTTTTACTGTGTGTACTGGTTTCCATGTATAATATAGTTTTGCTTTCTGTGTTTTAGATTTACTTGCTTTGTCTCAATATTTGTTTTTGAGATCTCTCTAGGTTCACCACTTCTAGATTTTTCATAAATGCTTTTAACTGCTCTGCTGTTCTCCCTCCTGTTTTATTGTCACGCTAATGGACTGTTTGGTTAACAGTGTTTTGCTACTCCAGACAATGCCGCAGTGAACACCTTCACACATGTTTTCTGGAACACACAAGACACATGCAATATAGTGGAAAGTACAGTGTGGATCGTGACTCTGTCACTTACTAGCTCTGTGACCTTGGACTAGTTACTTGGCCTTTCTGTGCTTGATTTTCTCATCTGTGATTTGAGGGAAAATAAAAGTCCCTGCTTCTTGGAGTTGTGAGGATTCTATGAGACAAGCACTCAGAACAGTGCCTGACACATGGTGGGAATAAAATGTTAGCCATCCTCCTATCGAATGGACAGACCTGGACATTTCTTTGCTGGGTCAAAGCTTGAACATTACCACCAAATTCCTCTCCAGAACAGTGACATCGACTTACAGTCCCACCAGTGGTGTCTTAAATTTTCTGATTTCTAGCATATTCACTAACACAAGAGTTGTGAGCCCCCTGGATCTGGTGGGATAAAAACAATTTTTTATTTGGAACAGCATTAATGCTTGAATAAAATCTGCTTTAAACACGACTGCCATCTAGTGGTGGGAGAAGTACACTGCAATTATAGGGCAGAAGCCAAAAATGGGCAGACCTGCATATATCTCAGGGTAATTTGGGCATTTTAGTCACTAGCACAGGTCTGTTTTGAATAAAATCAACTACATGAGCGTTCTTCATTATCTCCCTATTTTCAGGCAGCTTGTACTTCTCACTTTTTCTGCTACAACAACATGGAAACCTGGCTACACAGCCCAGTGAGGCCCCTTGCAACCAAATGCATCTGGGTCACTGGTTCAGAAAAGTGGAGTGAGATGAATTAGAAACGAGGCTATTTACCAAACTGGCAGGAAACTGCAGCTCCAACCAGGGCGGGCTTCCCACGGGCAGCACTGACTCTCCAGCGGGAGAGATGGCAATGCACATGTTGGTGCGGTCACACAGGCGCCGCAGGGGACTCCACTCAGTCGGCCCACCAGAGCCCCAGTTAACACGTCCCAGTCAGCCTCAGCCGGTCTGCTGTGAGGACTTCTAAAAGCAGAGTCTAAAAGGATTGAAAAGCATATGAAAATGTTAGATATTAATCATCAGAGACATAGATATAGTTTTAAATATCTGTTAGATAACAGATGTTAGATAATATATGTTACAATTTTGTAATGAAAAAGAATGTCCATTACAGGTAACAGTGTAAGAAAGCAATGTTGCTGAAATGTTACTTAACATGTCTTTAAGTAATAGTGTCACTAAATTAATGGCAGATTTCTTTTTTTTTTTTTTCCGAGACGGAGTCTTGCTCTGTCACCCAGGCTGGAGTCCCGTGGTTAGATCTCAGCTCAGTACAACTTCCGCCTCCCAGGTTCAAGCAGTTCTCCTGCCTCAGCCTCCCAAGTGGCTGTGATTACAGGCCACCGCCACCACACCCAGCTAATTTTTGATTTTTAGTAGAGACGGGGTTTCACCATGTTGGCCAGGCTGGTCTCAAACTCCTGACCTTGTGATCTGCCCGCCTCAGCCTCCCAAAGTGCTGGGATTACAGGTGTGAGCCACTGTGCCTGGCTTCAATTAATAGCATATTAAAAGTTTAAAAAAGAAGCAGGGTGCAGTGGATTGTGCCTGTAATCCGAACACTTTGGGAGGCTGAGGTGGGCACATTGCTTGAGCCCAGGAGTTTGAGACCAGCCTGGGCAACGTGGCAAAATCCTGACTCTACGAAAAATACAAAAATTAGCCAGGCATGGTGGTGCACACCTGTAGTCAGTCCCAGCTACTCAGGAGGCTGAGGTGGGAGGATCACTTGAGCCCAGGAGGTGGAGGCTACAGTGTGCCAAGATCATACCACTTCACTCCAGCCTGGGGGACAGAGCAAGACCCTGTCTCAAAAAAAAAAAGGTTAAAAATAGGAAAATTCTAAGCAGCAAGCTAAGGTCAACTGTGATTAGAGGCATTCATTCAGGCCAGTCTAGACTGTCCCATAGCACCAGTCTCACCCATTTCTCAGCTGTTGTTTGTGCTGACACCTTTGCCTAAAATAACTTCCCTTCCTCCCTTCGTTCAGCCATATCTTGTCTAAGACCTTGGACCTGAACCCCAATCCCACTGATGATCTGCTCAAATCTTATCTGCTCCACAGGAAACAAAATGGTATAGGGCAGGAAGCAGGAGCCTCACAATTGGGCAGGTGTGGGTTCAAATCTTGCCGTGCAATGCTAACAGTCACTTTAGCTCTCCCTGCCTTTTTCCTCACTAGGAATTTGAGGAGAGTACTGACCTCAGTGTTGCTGGAAAGATTAACATAGCAAATGTGTGACAAATGCTGAATGCGGAATAGGCACTAGGCAAAGACCACCTCCTTCCTCCTTGGAACCGACTCCACCCTTCACTGAACTCTTACGGTGCCTCTGTTTTTACCACCCACTTTGATTCTTTTTCATATTCTACCTTTTTCTGTTACTTCACCATTTCAGAAGTATATGTAACAAACACAGTGAAACCCCATCTCTACTAAAAATACAAATAATTGGCTGGGCGCAGTGGCTCACACCTATAATCCCATCACTTTGGGAGGCCGAGCCAGGTGGATCACGAGGTCAAGAGTTCAAGATTCAGCCTGGCCAAGATAGTGAAACCCCTATCTCTACTAAAAATACAGAAATTAGCCAGGCGTGGTGGCAGGTGCCTGTAATCCCAGCTACTTGGGAGACTGAGGCAGAGAATTGCTTGAACGCAGGAGGCAGAGGTTGCAGTGACCCAAGATCGTGCCGCTGCACTCCAGCCTGGGCGACACAGCAAGACTCCATCTCAAAAAAAATAAAATACAAAGAATTAGCCAGGCATAGTGGCATGTGCCTGTAGGCCCTGCTACTTGGGAGGCTGAGGCAGGAGAATCTCTTGAACCTGGGAGGCAGAGGTTGCAGTGAGCCGAGACTGCACCACTGCACTCCAGTCTGGGTGACAGAGTGAGACTCCATCTCAAAAAAAAAGAAAACTTCTTAATTCATATCTATTTCTTAAGTAAAACGGGGTGGGAGGAACCCTCAAATCTGAAGCCAAAACCCTTTTTATTTATTTATATTTATTTTTTTGTTTTGAGACAAGGTCTCATTCTGTCACCAAGGCTGGATTGCAGTGGTGCAATCTTGGCTCACTGCAACCTCCACTTCCTGGGTTCAAGCAATTCTCTTGCCTCAGCCTCCCAAGTAGCTGGGATTACAGGCACCTGCCACCCCACTTGGCGAATTTTTTTGTATTTTTAGTAGAAATGGGGTTTCACCATGTTGGCCAGGCTGGTCTCAAACTTCTGACCTCAGGTGATCCACCCACCTCGGCCTCCCAAAGTGCTGAGATTATAGGCATGAGCCACCGCACCCAATCCAGAATAGTGTTTTAAGAGAGAAATGAGCAAAGAGAAACAACAGAGGAAACTGCCATTTCCTAGAGCAGCAGAAAAGGGCTGGGGATCAGAATGGCTCAGCAGAGCAATTTGGTTAGTGCTGGTCACCCCTTCGATAAGAGGCTGTGGGTTCCCTTGTGAGCTCAGTGATTTGAAAGCTTTGAGTATATAATTAGCCGGGCGTGATGGTGCGCACCTGTAGTCCCAGCTACTTGGGAGGCTGAGGCAGGAGAATTGCTTGAACCCAGGAGGCAGACATTGCTGTGAGCCAAGATTGTGCCATTGCACTCCAGCCTGGGTGACAGAGCGAGACCCTATTTCAAAAAAAAAAAAAAAAAAAGAAAGAAAGAAAAAAGACAGCTTTGAGTATATGAAGGAAAAAAAGAAATGAAAGCTTTGTGTAGAACTAGGGGAGTCAGGCAGTGAAATAAGACTTGCAAAATAGGATTAATGAGGCAGCACAGATAAGGATGTGATGCTGAAGAAAGTCATGGGATTGTGAGCTAGATGGTGTATGAGTCAGACTTCTCCAAAGAACCAGAGCCAATAGGGTATGTAGCTAAAGGTATGTGACGGGATTTATTAGGGGAATGGGCTCACACGTTATGGAGGCTGAGGAGTCCCACAGTCTGCTGTCTACAAGCTGGAGAACCAGGGAAGCTGGAGCGTGGCTTAGGTCAGGTTCAAAAGCCTCAGGACCAGAGAACGTGATAGCACTCAGTCTCAGGCTGAAAGCCTGAGAATCCAGGAGGTCACTGGTGTCCCAGAGCCAAAGGCTGGAGAAGCTGGAATTCTGATGTCCAAGGGTAGGAGAAGTAGAGTGTTCCAGCTCCAGAGAACAGAGCAAATCCTCCTTTCCTCTGCCTTTTTGTTATCCGGGCCTTCAGCCGATAGACAGTGGTCCCTGACATTGGGGGTGGGTTTTCCTTACTCGGTTCACTGATTCAAATGCCAATCTCTTCCGGAAACACAGACACCTCAAAATAATGCTTCACCACCTCTCTGGGTATCATTAATCCAGTCATGCTGACACCTAAGATTGACCATCATAGGTGGTAATTCATTCCTTCACCTGACAAATGTCTACTATTAAATATCTATGTCTGTCTTCTGCTAGCTTTTTGCAAAATGCTGGGAATATAAGAAAGACATGGAGTTGACAGTGTAGAGAAAGGACAAGCAATTAATCAGTGAGAAAGTTAGTATGAAAATTACAGATTGACAGGTGCCATGAAGAAACAGAGGATCACTGAGCCAGGAGGGGAACTGCAACTTTGGATTGTGTGGTCAGAGAGGGCTCCTCTGAGGGGCAACATGTAAGATGATACTTGAAGTAGGAAAGGAGAAAACATGGCCAGCACTGCAGAGAGCCACAGAAAGAAGATTCCAGGAGAAGGATCAGCATGTTCAAAGGCCCCAAGGTAGGAAAAAACAGCATGTTACAGGAGCTATAAGAACACAGGGGTGGCCAGAAGGCAGTGGGGAAAGGAAAGGAACTACAAGCTGGAGAAGTGGGCAAGGGAGCCAGGTGATGTCAAACTCAGTATGCCGTGGTAAGGAGGCTAGATTTTACTCCAAGATGGAAAGGCAAGGATGAGCAGGAGAATAAAGCCATTCTATTGCCTCTTAAGAAGATCGGGGCCTAGTGCAGTGGCTCTCACCTATAATCCCAGCACTTTGGGAGACTGAGGCAGGAGATCACTTGAGCCCAGGAGTTCAAGACCAGCCTGGACAACATAGTGAGACCCCCACCTTTATTTTATCTATTTTATTTTATTTTATTTTGAGATGGAGTTCTGCTCTTGTTGCCCAGGCTGAAACGCATGGTGCCATCTTGGCTCACTGTAACATCTGCCTCCTGAGTTTGAGGGATTCTCCTGCCTCAGCCTCCTGAGTAGCTGGGATTACAGGTGCACACCACCATGCCTGGCTAATTTTTGTATTTTTAGTAGAGATAGGGTTTTACCAGGCTGGTCTTGAACTCCTGACCTCAATGATCCACCCACCTCAGCCTCCCAAACTGCTGGGATTACAGATGTGAGCCACCGCACCTGGCCTAATTTTAATTAAAATTATTTTTAAAAAAGAAGAAGAAGAAGATCGGCATTGTTTGGAGAGCAGAATGCAGGAGGCAAGCGCTGAAGCAGAGCCTGGCTGGACTATTCTAGACAGAGCTATTATAATAGGAGTCAGCACATTGGCTCATCCACCAAATTCAGCCTACTGCCTGATACAGTCTTTATACAGTCTGCGAGCGAAGTGTTGTTTTTACATTTTTGAATGGTTGAAAAAAAATCAAAAATAGAATCTTTTATGGCATATATAATTTTTATAAAATTATAAAAATTCGAGTTCCAGCGCCTGTAAGTCAAGGTTTCCTGGAACACAGCATTGCCCATTTGCTTCGGCCTCCGGCTGCTTTCCTTCCGTAGTGGCAGGGTAAAGTAGGCATCAGAGGCAGCACGGCCTGCAAAGCCTCAACTATCTACCATCTGGACTTCTACAGAGTAAGGCTGCCGACTCTCAGTCTAGATGAGAGAAGAGGTAGGCTGACCTAGAGAAACGGCAGAGGAGGTGCTGGGAAGAAAGATTCAACATGTATTTTGCAAGCCTTGCCTGAGGGTTTGGATGAGAAGAGTGAGGAAGACGTATAAATGGAAGGTAAGTTGTAGGTCTGGGGCATGAGGGTTATTCGCTGACATGGGAAAGGCTGGAGGGAGAACAATCCAGGTCCAACCTCAGCTCTTCTCCTCACTGAGGCTAACAGCTAGGTTTGCTGCACAATAAATCTCCTGGGCAACGTGGCGAGACCCGCTGCTAGAAAAAAAACAGAAAAAAACAAAACAAAAAAACTAGCTGGGTGTGGTGGCAGATGCCTGTGGTCCCAGCTAATTGTAAGGCTGAGGTGGGAGGATCACTGGAGCCTGGGAGATAGAGGTTGCAGTGAGCCGTGTTTGTGCCACTGCCCTCCAGTCTGGGTGACAGAGTGAGACCTTGTCTCAAAAACAAGTAAAAATCACCCCCAAATTCATTGGTTTACAACTTAGTTCTCATGATTCTGAGGTCAAGCTGAGCATTTCTGGTCTGCGCCAGCTCAGCTAGCTAGGGCCAGATGATTTAGGATGTCGTCACTCAGATGTCTGAGAGTTGACCTGATGCCTGGGCCTGGTGACTCTCCTCCAGAGGGCTAACCTGGGCTCGTTCATACAGCAATAGCAGAAGGGTTCCTAGCAGCAGCAGAGCAAGCCCCAGTGCACAGCACTTCACACGCCTCAGCTTGGGCCATGCTTACCAATGTCCTGTTTGCCAAAGCAGGTCACGTAACCAAGGCAAGCGTCAAAGGATGAAGAAATGAATCCCACGTCTGGCAGAGCGGTGCCAAAAACTCACACGGCAGAGGGCTGTGCAACAGGGAAGGGAACAATGGGACCAGTTTTACAACCCATCACACTAACAGCGTGACCCAGGCAAGTTACCTAAAGCTTTTGAGCCTCAGCACCCTCATCTATAAATGGGTAAAATAATAACTACTTCACAGGGTTTTCAAAAAGACTAGAAGTCACTGGCACGTAACAGAGTAGTAGCTGTTTCATTGTTATCTTCATAATGAAAAAGTTCAGTCCCTATTGGGCAAACTCGTGTTTCCCAAATTCCAGTCACTCCTGTGCTACAAAAAAACTTTGTTTTTGCCATATCTGAGGACCACGTAAGACTATTATTTATACAATATTTTTTATTAAACAGGTTCACTATTTTTTTTTTTTTTTTGAGACAGAGTCTCGCTATGTCGCCAGGCTGGAGTGCAGTGGCAGGATCTCGGCTCACTGCAACCTTCACCTCTAGTTCAAGTGATTCTCCTGCCTCAGCCTCCTGAGTAGCTGGGACTACAGGCACGGGCCACCATGCTCAGCTAATTTTTTTGTATTTTTAGTAGACACAGGGTTTCACCATATTGGCCAGGATGGTCTCGATCTTCTGACCTTGTGATCCTCCCCTTCGGCCTCCCAAAGTGCTGGGATTACAGGTGTGAGCCACCGCGCTCGGCCCCACTCTTTTTATTTAAAGAAATTAATTTCAAAAGAAAGCATCTTTACTACAGTGGGAAGTAGCTATCACCGGCCCTAAATAGAAGGCAATAAATAAATTTATTTATTGTAAAATAAATACAATAAACATAAAACAGGGGCTGAGCACGATGGCTCACACTTGTAATCCCAGCAGGTTGGGAGGCCAAGGCAAGGGAATCACTTGAGCTCAGGAGGTTGAGACCAGCCTGAGCAACATGGGGAAACCCTGTCTCTAAAAAAATAAAATAAAATACAAAAACTAGCCAAGCATGGTGGAGCGTGCCTGTGCTCCCAGCTACTTGGGAGGCTGAGATGGGAGGATCACTTTAGCCCAGAATGTCAGGGCTGCAATGAGCTGAGATTGTGTCACTGCACTCCAGCCTGAGTGACAGAGTGAGACCCTGTCTCAAAAAACAAACAGGCTGGGCACAGTGGCTCATGCCTGTAATCCCAGCACTTTGGGAGGCCAAGGAGGGCGGATCACGAGGTCACAAGTTCCAGACCACCCTGGCCAGCATGGTGAAACCCCGTCTCTCCTAAAAATACAAAAAATGAGCTGGGCATGGTGGCGGGAGCCTGTAGTCTCAGCTCCTTAGGAGGCTGAGGCAGGAGAATTGCTTGACCCCAAGAGGTGGAGGTTGCAGTGAGCCAAGATCACACCACTGCACTCCAGCCTGGGTGACAGAGAGAGACTCCATCTCAAAAACAAAACAAAACGAAGTGAAAAACAAAAACCAAAAAACAAAAACAAACAAAGCTGGCTGAGTGCAGTGGCTCACACCTGCAATCTCGGCACTTTGGGAGGCCAAGGTGGGTGAATCACCTGAGATCAGGAGTTTGAGACCAGCCTGGCCAACACGGTCTCTAATAAAAATACAAAAATTAGTTGGGCATGGTGGCACATGCCTGTAATCCTAGCTACTCGGGAGGCCAAGGCACAAGAATTGCTTGAACCCAGGAGGTGGAGGTTGCAGTGAGTCGAGATCGTGCCACTGCATTCCAGCCTTGGCAACAGAGCAATACTTCATTTCAAAAACAACAAAAAACCAGGGCTATTAATTCTAACTCACTTCTGCTTACCAAAAGCAGAATATGAGGGCTGCTCTCTCTTTTATCAAAAGAAGATATTCAAGCAAACGGCTGATGACAAAGCCTGCATTATCTACAGAGATTTTTCTCCCCAATATAATTAGAAATATAGAAAATGGATGACCTTTTTCACGGTGTGCTCTGGTGTTATTTAGAGCGGCATAGCACAGTACATAAAATTGTCTCAAGTCATTTAGGAAACACTGAGGCTGGACCAGAAACAGGAGGGAGAAAATTGTCTGTTTAACAACTTTCTACCTTCATGAAGCTCAAGATACACATAGACACATAGGACCTGGTGTGCCTCAGGGACTTCCCACCTCCTACCCCTGTAACCTTGAACTCGCCCACTGACATTTGGAGGCCTTGGTACTCTCAAAAAAATGCAGTTAATGACAGCTTGCCTGTTTCACAGAGTCCCTGTAAGAACCAATCGTGAGCCTGAATGTCACAAGGCCTCATAGTCTGTAAAATGCTGAATAAATAGAGCAGATTGTAAGGTTATTCCCCGAGGCTAGGCTCAAAGAGGTAAGCTGTGAGGAAGGGAGAAGCAGCTCATTAACCACGGAACAAACGACAACGTGATGGCGTCCCCCTCTCCGTGGGGGTCTCTAAAACCACGGAGCCAGCCAGTGGTAGGGCCTAGAGATGAAGGGACTCATGGCCTCTCCAACTGCCTTCCAGTTCCAGGACCTCCAGTTTGTCACGAGGGCCACCAGGCAGCCCTCACTCCCCGCACGGCAGCTCAGCTGTCACCCCAAAACATGAAATTGACTGAGAGGCTTCTGCCCCTTACTTGGGTAGGTTTCTTTGCTGCATGCTCAAGGAACAGCTCCCCGATTCGGAATTCCAAGAACTTCTAACTGACAGGGAGTCCCAGCTGTCCCACCAAGGACGGCAGCCACCATATGTGTGGAGAGACTGTGAACTGTGAACTACACTTACGTAACCCTGCACTCGAGTCTGGCTCGCAAGACCCAGCTCTTGTTCCCTGCGCTGTGAAGCTTCCCAGGAATGCTCCGTGGCGCTTTTGCCTCCTGTTGCATTTGACACGGGGCTCTGCCAAGGTATTCACCACATCTGCTTGTATATCCATCTCCCCACTAGACTCTGAGCAAGACTCCAACTTTTTAATTATTATTTTTATTTTTTATTGTTTTTTTGAGACAGTGTCTTGCTCTGTCACCCAGGCTGGAGTACAATGGTGCCAACATGGCTCACTGCAGCCTCAAACTCTTGGGCTCTAGTGATCCCCCCACCTCAGCCTCCCAAGTAGCTGGGACTATAGGCACATGCTACTACGCCTGGCTAATTTTAAAATTTTTTGTAGAGATAGGGGTCTTGCAGTGTTGCCCAGGCTGCTCTCGAACTTCTAGACTCTACCGATCCTCCTGACTCAGCCTCCCAAAGGTTGAGACTAAATGCATGAGCCACGGTACCTGGCCTAAACCTCCCATTTTATCTTTCCTCTGCCCAGGTGCTAACTCCGTGCCTGGTCTGTGGCAGATACACAGGTCAGTGTCACAAATGACCATACCCTGAGCACTCGCTGTTCTAAATGATGGCTTCTTACTAAGAACCTGGGAATTTCTGCCTGCGGGTTTTGTCTGGGTGCAGATTAGGCCAAAGTTCCACGGAGTTAACACCCTGGGGCAGCACCTAACCAATGAAAACCAGCAGTTAGTGGATGAATAGCCCAGCACAGGACAACCCTGGGGCAGAATCTGCACAGTCACCTGGCCAGACCCAGCAGCACTGAGTCCACCGCAGTGACTGCTGTACCCACTCTTCCTTCTCTTCCGGTCTCACTTTCCCTCTATCGTCTCACGCTTCCTGGGTCAAAGAAACTACTATCTTGGGGGCTGCTTCTGGTGGAGCCCAAACCAAGACAACTGGCTAGTTGGCTGATGGGCTGTGTGGATGGGCACACTTAGCAGCAAGGAAAGAAAGGGAAGCCCGCGCACCGGCTGGGCCCTGGCACACGCACTGCCTCCACAGTGTGTCTAGACTACGTCGGGGCACGTGCACAGCCAACAGATCCGACACAGGAAAAAGCATTTCTCAGCTGTCCCCACCATCCTGCTATTTGTCATTCCATCCATCTGCTGTCCCCACGAAATGCTCACCCACGTCAGCTAAAATGGTACACTGGGCTTGGAATCGGCTGGGGAAATGTCAGGCCGACAGAACAGGGGAGAGAACTGAAATAGCAACTGTGTGGACGGTGGTGGCGACACAAATCTGCCCCTTTGCGTAGAAGGCAGGACTCCCAGAGCTCAGGAAGCCTCTCAGGGGAGAATTGGTATCTGGCGAAGGCTGCAGAGAGGGGACCCTGGGACTCGGGGGCAGCTGGAGCAGGGCTCTCCGCCCTCTCCTCCTGGGCACGCTTCACCCCTTCCTCCTAGAAGAGTGGACTGTCCAAACATAGAACTCAGTTTGTTTAACGTCATTGTTTATTTTTAAATGTTCATCAGTTCGTTTTTCAATCAATCTTCCATGGTGCAGTTCAAGAAAAATGTGGATTTTCATGCCTGAGGTCAGTTGTAGGATGTACCTCGCAGAACAGCGTGTGCCCTTATGAGCTGGGCATTGGGTGTTTTGTTCTGTTTTCCCAGAGAAAAGGGGTCATTCTAAAAGCAGGACTGTTTGGATCTTAGAAGACTGAATATTTATTTATTATTTTAAAAAAATTGTTTTCTTTTTTTTGAGATGAAGTCTTGCTCTGTCACCCAGGCTGGAGTGCAATGGCACAATCTCAGCTCACTGCAACCTCTGCCTCAAGCGATTCTCCTGTCTCAGCCTCTCTGACCATGTGGGATTACAGGTGTGCACCACCATGCTCACCTAATTTTTTTATTTTTAGTAGAGATGGGGTTTCACCTTGTTAGCCAGGCTGGTCTTGAACTCCTGACCTCAAGTGATCCACCCGCCTCGGCCTCCCAAAGTGCTGGGATTACAGGTGTGAGCCACCACCCCCGGCCTATTTATTGTTTTATTTGTTTTAGAGAAAAGGTCTCCCTATGTTGCCCAAGCTGTTCTCATACTCCTGGGCTCAAAGGATCTGCCTGCCTCAGCCTCCAAAAGTGTTGAGATTATAGGTGTGAGCCACCATGCCTGGCCATGGATACTTATACATTCATTCTACAAATATTTATTGGGTGCCTGTGTTGATCTAGGCACTGTCTTGAGCTCCAGGAAGAAAGCAGTGAGCAAATTCAACAAAATTCCCCACCTCATTGAGATTACAGACCAGTAGAAAGGCTGGACAGTAAACAAATACATGTACAAATGTCAGGAGATTTTAAGTGTGAAGAAAAGCACAGGGGCCAGGTGCAGTGGCTCACACCTGTAATCCCAGCACTTTGAGAGGCCAATGCATGCAGATCACCTGAGGTCAGGAGTTTGAGACCCGCCTGGCTAACATGGTGAAACCCCATCTCTGCTAAAAATATAAAAATTAGCCGGGTGTGGTGGTGGGTGCCTGTAGTCCCAACTACTTGGGAGGCTGAGGCAGGAGAATGGCTTGAATCCAGGCGGCGGAGGTCTCCGTGAGCCAAGATTGCACCATTGCACTCCAGCTTGGACGACAGAGCCAGACTCTGTTTAAAAAAAAAAAAAAGAAGAAGAAGAAGAGAGGAAAAGCAGAGAAAAGAAAATGCAATTTGAGTATTTGAGTAACCAGGGAAGGTGTTCCAGTCATCTCTTGCTGCATGCTAAGCCACCTCATGACTAATTGACTTGAAACAACAATCATTTGCTTATCTCTCATGATTCTGTGGACAAACTGGCTCAGCCCGGCGGTTCTTTTGTTCTATGCAGATTTTCTCTGCAGCTACAGTCCACTGGTGTTTGGCTGGGCTGGAATGGCCGGGATGCCTCACTCACATGTCCGGTGTTCTGGCAGGGATGGCTGGGGGGCTGGGCTCAGTGGGGTGCTGGGACAACTGGGCTCCCTCTCCAGGTGGTCTCAGCTCCTTTCCCTCTCCACGAAGCCTGTCCATGTGGCCTCTCACATGGTCTCTCCATGTGGCCTTTCCGGCAGGGCAGCCAGACTTCTTACCTGACCGCTCAGGGCTCCTGAAATACAGAAGCAGAAGCTGCCAGCTGTGTCAAGGTTTAGGCCTGGAATTGGCAGGGCATCACACCTGTCACATCCTGTTAGTTGAAGCCAGAACTGGCTGACATCCCGTGTGGGAGGAGGCTACACAAGGAAAGGGGTGTTGGGAGGCCTGGCTCCTTGAGGGCTGGCCGTCCAGGCTTCCCTGACCATGTGCCGGCTGAGCAGAGACCAGGACAGAGGAAGGAGGGGGCCCTGCAGAGCTAGGGGAAACACAAAGTCCCCAAGTCAGGGATGTGCTGCAGGAGCAGCCAGGAAAGAAACGGGCCACTGCAGCAGGAGCCGAACGGCAGAGGGGAGAGAGAACCAACGAGGCCAGGAGGCAGCCAGGGGCCAGACTGCCCCAGCCACAGGCCATGGAGAGGGATTTGGGAGTTATTCCTAGTGTGATGAGAAGCACTGGACCTGCCTTGATCTACAACTGGTGGGTTCCGAAGCTGGGGACAGACCCCCGCCCCGCCCCCACTGCCAGGGTTTGCATGCTGCCCAGCACAGCTCTGTGCCAGCCATAGCCCCTGCTCCCAGCACCCTCCAGCTGCCTCTCTGCCTGATGGTCTCTCGGCACCACTGCATCCCTGATATTTTGCTGATGTCCCTATTGTGTGGTCTACCTTCTCACTCTGAAATGTAAACTTGAAATACACAGGGATGTCTGTCTGTTTCATCTATAGGCCCACAACTATTACATAATATTTGTTGTACCAATGAACTAACCAGCCCACCTCTGTAACCCCAGCTGGTGCTAACACAGTGTGGGGTCTCCACCAAAAACTTCATGACTGAATTAATGCAACAACAAAATAATTCCTTTTTTTTTTTTTTTTTTTTTGATATGGAGTATTGCTCTGTAACCAGGCTGGATTGCAGGGGTATGATCTCGGCTCACAGCAACATTTGCATCCCAGGTTCAAGTGATTAAGTGATTCCCCTGCCTCAGCCTCCTGAGTAGCTGGGACTAAAGATGCACGCCACCACGGTTGGCTATTTTTAAAAAAACATATATTTTATTAGAGATGGGGCTTCACCACGTTGGCCGGGATGGTCTCGAACTCCTGACTTTGTGATCCACCCGCCTCGGCCTCCCAAAGTGCTGGGATTACAGGTGTGAGCCACCGTGCCTGCCTTGGCTATGTTTCTTAAACATAGTTTACTTATGTT